>JAQFYT010000125.1:0-35531 GCA_034694925.1 Ceratophysella denticulata
ATAGTCGCCGCTATGAATTGGGCTCGCTACGAGTTGTCGCTGCTATGAGTTGGGCGCTATGAATTGTCGCGCTATGAATTGGGCCGCTATGAGTTGTCGTGGATTCGCATCAGGCGGCGTTGCGAATGCTTGCATCGCAATGTCCGAATTACGACAGATTTTCTCGCAATGTCCGAATGCTTGTCTCCCAACAAATACAGTATCTCTTGTGTTGGTTTGGAGAACACATACATATGGATGCGCGCCGCCATTGAATTGCATGTCTACGTTACGGCTTATTTGTATATGTAGTTCAGATATATGTGTGCTGGCACAAATATATCTTTCCAAGTAAAAATTTATTTAGTCAAGCTTAAATATATTTGAGGCAGCCCAAGGCGGATCAAGTATTGTTCTTTTACAATACTTGATCCGCCTTGAGGCAGCCCAAATATATTTGTACTGGCATAGATGTATTTAAGCTGGACCAAATATATTTATGCCAATATAAATGTGCCAAAACAGTATTTCTTCACTCAACTCAATTCACTCAACGACGCTGATAATACATACATAACCTGAACAGAACATGATGGAATACCAAATATAACTTAAATTAACGAGGCTATTTAAAAATCTTACAATATAACGAGCTTAATTGCCTACCCCCGAAACCCCACTTTCTAATGCTGGCGGGAGTACAGCACAGTAGACTGATCTCCCCCGTGTGCGCGTAGAGCTGTTCCGGTTCCGGGTCGGAACCGGAACCGAACCGGAACCGCCGTTTCGTTTCGGTTCCGGTTCCCTTTTTGGACCCGATAGCTTATCGGATCGGTTCCGTTTCGGTTCCCGTTCCGCTTGGACACGAACCGGAAACGATCCGGAACCGAACCGGAACCGGAACATTACTTATAATGCGCGAGTTTTTGAAAACAATACCACAAAGAATAAGAGTAAAGTGAAATGGTAGATTTAGTTTAGATTCAAGCTACAGATTAAGTTTATAATTTCACTGTGACTCTCACTGTGTGAGTATACAGTAGTGTTAATAATGAGTGTTCAGCTATTATTCAGTTAAGAATGCGACTACTCCGCGTTGGCAGCCATGCACATGAATCGACCTGTGGAACTGGTGTACCAGTGGAGCGATTATTTTGGCTGAGTTCTAGTTATCCGGCAGGGTTTATGCGGTTCCTGTCTGTAGGTGCCGCAGGATTACCTGCAGGTATTTTCGTTCCTGTCTGTAGGTGCCGCAGGATTACCTGCAGGTATTTTCGTTCCTGTCTGTAGGTGCCGCAGGATTACCTTCACGTACTTTCGTTCCTGTCTGTGGGTGCCGCAGGATTACCTGCAGGTATTTTCGTTCCTGTCTGTAGGTGCCGCAACATTGCGGCACCAGCGCGGTCCCTTGCAGGTGCCGGAATTTTGCGACATATTCGGCCATTTTCGTTCCTGTCTACGGTGCCGCAATTTTGCGGTACTTGCAGGTATTTCCATTCGCAGGTGCCGCAAAATTGCGGCACCATTGCAGTCCTGGAAGGTTCCGCAATTTTGCGGCACCTGGAGCACTATGGAGCTTGCTTTATTAATATAATAATTGTTGATCAAGCTTCTGGCGAATAGTTAGCTAGATTTTAGTATTGTGTACTAAATCCGAAAATAAAATTGTGCTATCTTGACTTTACTTTAAACAATTTCTTCAGAAACTATCGGTTCCCGTTTCGGGTCGGTTCGTTTCCGTGTCGGGTCCGGTTCGGTTCCGGTTCCATCTGGGATTTTTCGTTTCGGTTCCGGTTCTGACCTATTCGGGTCGTGTCGGTTCCGGTTCCTTCCGGACCCGAACCGACCCGACCCGGAACAGCCCTAGAAGAAATTACAAGGTTTTCTTTCTCTTGCACAAAGCCAATGCTCAGGAAGGACGTACATGTGTACCTAAAGACTTCGTAAGAACATTTGTCGACAATGATCTTTTCACTCTGAGCTGGTTTTTGGTGCCTTGATCCTATTTCCATCCCGGTGTCTTCCGACTGAATTCACGAAAAACTACAGTACACAAAATATACTAGTGCAAAATCATAGATCGGATTCAACATAGCAAGTATCATGCACAAAAACAGGCTTGTAAGCTCGCATTTAGTTTAATTAAGGCTACCTAACGTAATCCAACATAAGCTTTGTACCTGCAACAACGCATTTTTTGCTTGTTACATGTTTCATCTGCAAGGCTTTGTCCGTTAAATTTCTTTGCCTGATGTTATGTGAGCTATGTTTTTTCGCAATACCCTTCGCCGGAGCTCCAATGTCCTTGTTCGCTCAGATCGGGAATTTCTCCGTCATAAAAATCTCCCTCTGCATCAACCACAGGCCCCGACTGATCCCTGACATTCCCCGTCCTGTTGAGTCTCGGGTGCCTAACCCGGCGGCAGACAGAGACTCGGCATTTGCATGTTTTTTAAAAAATATTCACAGGAAGAATAAGAAGCTCCTGCTTTCTCTCTTGACATGCGATGCCTCCCAGTTTGACTCTCATTTCCGCCCTATTCTCTGTCTCTGCCTCTCTCCTTCCATCCCTTTCAACCTGATCATGTTTTCTAGAGTAACCCTATCCAATTCCCAAAAATTTACTCCCGTATCTACTTATACGTCCTCGTAAAGGAAAAGCACATGCGTCTAATATATGAACCCATGAATATGTATGTACATATGACTTCTGCACGCGAATGTTTGCAGCAAGGACAGTTTTAAATTGAATTAGTTTGCATCCGCAGCTTTTATATTGTACACAAAATCATATGGCAAGCACAAAAAATGCACAGAGAACCCAAGGCATTCATATCTACATGGACCTATCTTCATGACTAAGTGAATGGAAATATGTATGGGTACTATTTTTAGGAAGTGTGAAATACTAAAATAATTGAATTCAAATTGAAAATTTATAACTGGAAATTGTTCGTACGAAAAACTCCGGTTAATTCATCGGATACATCTTTAAATATTCAAAATTATTCATTAGCTCATAGTTTAATTAAGAATGTTTCGTAAATCTCAAGTTGTGTATGCCTATAGTCTGTATGAATGACACTTTTTGTGAACTGTGGATATCTATGTCTTCTACCTCCCGACCGCTAACCTTGTTCCAGAAATCGTATAGTGCTGTACTTTAGTATCGTCCACTGATTGAATCGCCCTTGCGTAGAAGGTAAAAGTTATGTAACTGACTCGTGCATAATATTAGCTAGAATAGATATTATTATGTATTTTACAAGTTGCCCGGAAGGCCGAGGAAGTTTCTGGTGACAGAATGAACTACCAGGAACATATCAATTTGTATTAGAAAACGCGTCCTAAATGTGTTTCTCTTTGCACCATTACTGTTGCGCTCCTGCGAGTGTAGAATAGAGAAATGGGACTTTTAGTGGAAAAATTGGATGGAAAGCAACAACATATGGCCCATTAGAGAATTTGACTAGAGGCCATTCTCGCTATCTTAACACAGGAGCCCAAACGGCGTAGACGGTACTTATGGCATGGCAAGACGGTGAAAAAGAAACAAGAGAAGGAGACACAGCAAAACGCGGGTGAAAGTAGACTTGTAGCTTTTCTCTCTGGATAGCCCAAGGGTGAGTACGAATTAACTGAACCTCGTCGGGGTGATCTACAAGTTCATATGTAATGATACCTTTAACCTGAGACCTTGTACCTGGTGTTCTGAAATAACACGGGAATCAGCCTATGTATGATAAACCTGTAGAACAGTTTCTTCAAATTGAACGATTATTAAGCCAAAATAAACGTACAGGGTGATGACAATTTAAAGGCATCGTAAAAACTCACCATCATTTTCAACTGAGTTTGGATGATTGGCAGCATTTAGGAAATCAGAATGTATTGTAGACGCGCCGAGAAGCAATTTTTAAAAAAACATGATGGCAGACCATGAAATTCTAAGATCCTTTCCTCACAATAAAAAAAATTTGAAGCCTAGGATAAACTAAATTGTTTTAGTAAGTTTAATTTGTGAATTCAGGATTGCTGATTAGATAAAATTTAGGTATTGATTGATTCGTGTGAGGTTGGACTAGAAACGAGAATAATTATTTCCGCATGTGTGGGCGGCGGAGGTGACCCTATAGAAACGGAAGGGCAAAGACAAAACATCGCCTGTGTACCTTGGCCCGGTCGGGAAGGCTTGATGAGAGTGGCGAAGTCCGTGCGAGAGAATTATAGAGAATGTGAAGTAAAGAGTTTCCGAATCCATATTTCATGTCCCGGCATAAGATGAAGGGAGAAAGCGGAGAGAATTTGTTCGTACTTGAAGCGGAGCGGAGTGGGCTCGAGATGGACCCGAACCCCTTCTGCCCGCTCTCCAAGCTTTTAATTTCATCTCAGATATCAGTTAGCAGGAGCATTAAGGACCCTCTTAAAAGTGTTGGTTTTGGGCAAACATATAATAGAGTGAAGAAAGGGAAAACCAGCAGTTGGAGACGCGGCGGGCGGGAACGATCCTGATATATGCCACACTAACCTTGCTTGGTCGTGATGCAGGCTTGGACAATCGATCACCCCGTAGTTAGTGTATGTAGATACTGGTATCGTAATTTACGCTGAAAAATAAGTCCCCTTACAGAGTAATTAGCTGTTAAAACCATACAGAAAGCTTTCATTAATGTTGAAAGTTTTCATGGCCTGTCATGATCTAATCTAATCTTTCACCACTTTCTCCTTTAAATTACACACTTTTGTGCGTTCTTTAGCGCCGCAATAGGTTTAAAATACTCCCAATCAAGCTGAAACATAACCTAACAAGTTTAAAGCTATAAGATAATATAACATTACATGTCAGAATATGTCAGTTGATTCAAAGCATGGTAATCCTTTTATGGGTCGTTAAGTAATGTATGACGTTAAAGAACGAGTCCCCCACCTTATACTGAGCCAGTCCCATGTCTAAGATTAAGGTATTTCATTGTTACTTTTTATTCAAGGATAATCAATACGTACGACCGATACATCATCATCATCAGGCAGCAACCAGAGGCGTACAAAATACATGCTAAAGTATTTCAAAATACTTTTCAAAATACAGGATTAAAGACAACTGAAAATACAAGATATACAAAAAACGCTCCAAAATACTGTATTTAAAATACACGATATTGCTCTAAAAATTCCTTTTTTTTAAATACATGTATTTATGTATTGAAATTCACCAATATGTACGCGTTAGAATTAGTATTTCGGTAATGAATCCAAGTGCCTGTGAACAGAGACTAGGCGGAATAACACTGTATTAATTTGGTATTTCTTATTGTAGGTTCCTAGAATTGTTGTGACGTATTTAAATATTGGAATAAAATTTCGGATCATAGCACAGGAAATCCGCAATTGGTCTGCATAGATTCTTATTCCATACCAGGGACAGGGTTGAGAATTTATTCGAGCCCTCTGTGTCCATAAGTAGTGGAAGAACAAGGACGTGAAGACGTTGAGAAGAGGGTGAGGGTCCATTATCCCCCCAATCCCTCCCTATCTTTTCCAATAACTAACTCTTCAAAATTGAGTTTCTCTTTCGCAACCCCTTTTCCGGGGAAAGCAGAAACACACCACGAGCCAGGTCCCAACTCTACCTACAAGGAATCTAATGCATCTCTCCGTTCCAAAGAGAAACTTGGCCAGGAAATGGCCAGGCACAAAAATAACATTGCCTCGAAAAGCTGCAACTGGAAATCCTGATGAGCTCTCAACGTTATTTCTCAGGAGGTACATGTACCAATTAGATTGAGACGACAGCTATTATCATTGACATTTGCTCTCTTTTTCAACAAACGACCGCAATACAAATACTTGTAAAACCCGAACAATAGGTTCGTTACCAATAACGCCAATATATGTCTGGATTATCCATAGTGAATTGCTGTGGCTAGAGTGTTTCATATACTTCTCGGAATTACGGGATGTTGATATTTAATGAGTTCAATACATGAATACAATAGTTATGTGGTATAGGATAGTAGGTAGGTACATTACGCCCACGTGTATTTGCATTCTACAACAATATTAGGCGATGCCAACTACTAAATGTTTACAATGAAAGTCGTAAATAGTACATGTATCACAGCAGCTAGGTATATTCGGCCCACATTCATAACGCACGTTCTTTAATTGTTACCCATATTCTCAACTCTACGACAGAGAATATTGCGGCTCTTCATATACCCTTCACAGTTTTTTCAAGGAAATTATGACTCTGCCGCGTTATAACTTCCTAAAATACGAGTATACACATTCTTTGTAAATTGTAAATCTGAATAAACGGTTGTAATATCTATATGCCTTACATATAGGTACATATTTTTTGAGAAAAGGGTCGTTCGGGTTTCCCAAATATTTTAAGACCTCATTGTCACATTGTCAGTATCTATCGCTGTGCTATTTTATGTGTCGCAGGTTCCGGTTATGTGTCCATATTTTCTTAGTATGAAATAGCATTAAAATTAATTTTACAAATTTACTTATATTTACTAATTGAAATACTTATAGAAATTCTTAAGCACAATTAAAATGTAAGAATTCGAATAGCAAACACATATCGTACCTACCAACGCTCTAAATTCAATCGAAACTGCACACTTAAAACTTAATTACCGTTTAGCACATAATTACAGCGATTGCGATTCAGCTATGTATAATAACAATAATAACAATGCAATTCATATGTTCTTTAAATTAGAAACGTCAACCCGTATCTCAACACGTTGTTTAGTTAGCTTACAATTTTTTGTTTCGTGTTTCTCTAAATTAAAATGAACTTATTCAAGCAACGGCATAATCATTTTAAGGTTATTTCCGGGTTTGCACCAAGACTGTCGGCTCAAAAAATATTTACGCATTTGTATTACTGTTGTCCTTCACCCGCCGTGTATTAAAGTAGTTGAAGGGTACTAGGTATGTTATTCTTTTGAGTAACACAACTATTGGTTGACCCCATCGACACAAGCAAAAAAAAAATTTACATTCTAACCTGAGAATTCTGATCTAAACTTATGTAGCGGCGGGCATAACCATTTTTTAAGGCATCTACTTAAAAACGTATATCACATATATGTTTTTTTAAAACGGTGTATAAATATGACTTTACTTATAAAAACTTTAGAATGTGTAAGCTAAAAAATTCTGGAAGAGAAAGGCGAAAGGCGACCTGCCCCAAAGGATATTCGGCTTAATAAGGAGCCACCGTCCTTTCATTTAGTTCTTACTGTTTCAAACGATTTGAGCTACCTGATTTTTGTGTTGTTTTAGTAAGTTGACTGACTCCACGTCGGGCATTACGGCATAACCAGGCATATTTGCACTTAATAACATTATTGCTGACTCAAATCATAAGCAGGTTAAAGTACATCTTAATTCGTAATATTGGTTACCCGTTACTGTCACTCTTGCCAGAGCTTACGCAATTTTGTTCTTGCATGCATCTGTAGAACACTGCTTAGGAACCCAACATAAATTTTAGCGTCTTACGCGGTTAAACCCCTCTAAAGTGTATAGCGTGTGACATAAGTTTTGCATTGATTATCGTAACTGCATATATGCTTAGGTACTGATAGTGTGCAGCTTCCCTTGTTCTCCTCAAGTCAACACTTGGTTTTATAGTTCGATTGTGATCAGACGTCAATAATTAGGCCGAGAAGAGTGTCCAGACAGCTACATAAGTGAATCTTATCGAGGCTTCTTAGATCAATAAGGAGAAGTGTAGACAGTTTAGTAGTACAACAATAGTACAACATATAAAGGCCACAGCCACCAGGATGGAAGAAATGGACCTTCTCATTCCCGAAGACACTGAGGTCAAGGTGAAGGGAACCAAAGAATCCAATGCCAATGGTACTCCATGTTTATCAGAACCAAGCTTCAAACAAGACAATCAGGAATTTGGAGACTCCGATACAGTTATGGATCAGAGTAGGACAGACATGGGAAACGAGAATACCAAGACGAGTCTTGCTCCCGCGTTGACTGAAGTCGATCCAAAGAAGACTCCATTGGACCCAAATACCAAGGTTCGACCTGAATTGGACACTGATGTTGGAGATCACATATCGGCCGAAACGATCCCGAGACGCTTCGTTCAATGGGGTCAAGAATTTCCATCGATTCGCTACATGATCCCACCTGGACAGTATCTTCCCGCCAAAGTCGTTGCTGGTCAACATCCGACGAATTTTCGCGTTAGGCTCTTAGAAACTCAGATTGAATTTGGTGACTTCATCCCCAAGCTTCAGTAAGTGAATTTCTGGTTCCATCGGTACATACTGAATTTTAATTATTCAGTTAGTACTTATTTAAAAAAAAAAATATTTCGTTTTTAAGGACTTGGGTTCAGAGAACCCTAATGGTGGGGACTTCGCAGAAGTTGAAACCTCGCTGCATTCCGAGTGCGGCCTGTATTGTTCCTGGTTTGTTTATCCTGTGTGCATGCCCAATAGATAAGATTTGGAGACGGGCTCGTGTCACTTCGCTCGTAAAGAATAGAGAATTCATGGTAATTCAATTTTTAACTGAGCCATCTATCTATTACTTATGCAAAAATAAAATAATTGATACCGTAATAATTGTGGTAATATTGTTCTACAGGTCGAACTGATTGATTTCGGGTTCGAAATCCAGACAAACCTGAGCTGTGCATCCTATATTTTGCCGGACATGATGACTGCCCTCCCTCCACAGTCCATCAGGTGTAGACTACAGTTTGGTCGGCCTTACGACTCCTACGTCAAGAACGGGAAATGTTGGTCAGAAAAGACCCGAGCGGAATTCATTCGTCAAACCCTCAACAAGCCGGTACAAATGCATTTCAACAAACCCAAAGTTGAAACTGATTACTTCACCGGGGTAGGTCCTGATTTGAACATTTGAGTTTGCTTAATACACCGGCTCTACATATGTACTATACAAAGCAATAATTTGATGAACTTATTCTGAATTCTTAATCTTTTAAGCTGGAGGAGGTAGTTTGGCATGTAAGGATCAATATGCTGACACGAGTTGCTCCTGCTGGAGCTCCAGAGAAAATGGACACGGTACTGACTCAGCGTGAAGTAATGGAGCTTTGTTTATCAAATGGTGCACCATCCGTGAAGTACAATTACCATGACTTATCAAATCAACTCATCAAGTTCATCCAAATTCCAACTGATAAAAGGCTGAATCAGGTAATCCATTCAGGAGTACAAAATCGCTTATTTTGACAACAATTATTCCAATCGCTAATTTTCGCAGCATTACGGTTGATTTTTTAAAATAGTAAAAATCTAAATTCTGATTTTAGAGTGATGACAATTCGCTTCAAGAAAACTGATCATGGTTACGGATACACACGAGGAAGGCAACTCAATGGACTAATTATAAGCAGCATGAAAACGGGTAAAATATACCAATTACGTGTTCATCTTTACTTGACTGCCATTATGTAAATCAGTTTTTATAAATTAACAATTAACATAGACATATAGATATATTCGATAATTTAATATATAAATATATTTAATAATTTTATATGGCAAGTATTTTTCGTTCAGGCTAATTTTTATCCGCGAATCTGCTGGGCTAGGTTATGGTTCTAAAATGTTTTCATTATTGCCTTACCTAACCTAATCACAAGACCTAACCCATCCCATTCCAATTATATGTATAAGTATATAGGATCCTAATGAATTTAATTAAGTGTAAAACTGGTAAACACACTGGTAAAACAAATCCCTGATGCCTGTTCACTTTTTAAGTTGTATCTTGTATTATCTGTACGCCGATAAGCGATTAACACATTGTTCTACCTCTATGTACCAGTTTTAATATTAAGATTCGACAGACATTCCTGTATATAGGAAATACCATACACTATGAATTTTATGATTTTTTTTTATATAAGCCGACCACAAATAGTGCCTTTTTGTAAGGTAAATTCAAAAGACCAACTGATATAATTAACTTGCTACTTGAACTGAAGATTCACCAAAAACGGATTGAAGAATTGTAAGTGACGAATCATGGTGTGCTTCATTCATGATCTAGTTATAAAAGATGAAACAGCAATACTTAAAAGACGCCCACGAATAAAAGTGTATGGATTTGTGAATTGTGAAGCAGAGGCTCTTATTTCAATACAGCGCACTTTCCTCGAGTGAAAGTACTTTTAATATTGCCCTAAGCTACCTGGCTCCGCTTGATTCCATTTCGTAATTTAATAGCCCTTGCCCGTGTACATGTACTCAAGAGGATCATATGACACCCATGCAAGATGCTTTGAGTTGAGTGGCTCAACTTGCAATAATTTTGGACAGAAGGCGACATAAAACAATTCTACTCCAAAACATTTATGGGTTTTTATTATTCGCGTGTAAAAACACAGTAACACTTTTCTCTCTCTCTCTCCGCTTTACGTCTACTATAAAGCAAGCGGAAATATCGTAGTAGGAAATAGTAAATACCTACATACTTGAAAAAACAACCAGGCATACATTCAGATTCCCACAGAACAAGATCAAACGTACGTACTGGATTCACACTGCATTTATAACTGAAAACACAACTCTCCTCATAAAGTGACATTTGTAATACGGTAAAATATAAAGCCTGGACATTGACGTAATAATATTTCCAAAGACGACAGATATTTATTTTAGTACTAGACGAGATTATACGTTTACCTTGCCGCATTACAAATATTTTTACTCTAGACTTCCTACGTTACTGTACATAGCATCATTACAAAATCAAAACTATTTGTACACATATACAAAGATACAATATAATATTAAATAAAAACAACATCTATATTTCAGTACATTCAACAGTAAATTCTATACTAGTTGTTTGTGACTTAGTTTTGTTTGTCTCCTCAACCCATCTTAAGCTTATTATTCTCAAACAGAGATAGCAGAGGGCGGAAATTGCAATTGTAACAGTATTTCTTTCATCGAATGATCCGACAGATCATTTTTTAATAACTCGCTACATGTACGAAAGAGCGAATGCAGTATAAAAGTTTCCTAGAACTATGATATGAGTTTAGAACTTTAGCGGATTTTGAAACCTAGAAGAAACTATTTCCGTCGTTTTTCAGAGTTCAGTTGCGTTTTGCGATAAGTATATTAGCACTTTATTTACTCTTTATTTCCTTTGACAGAGAGACGACAATACAATTTGGCATGAGTATTAACGTTATGCATTGATGCTAAGGGTAAGTAGAGACTTTTTAATTGCGGTAGTTCACGTTCCGCTGAACACAGAAAATCCATTAAATTAGGCAGTGGAGCAGGATGAAGGGTAGAGAAAAATAATGTCAGGACATTGAGTGGGTGCGGAACGACATTGTAATGTTAGAGCAAAAAAGGTAAAACGAGGAAACTGAGCATAGCAGAGCACGTACATCGTACATTTACAATTAAATACTGCAAAAACTCATTATCCGTCCTATCTAACAGAATCAAATCCAGCCATTGGATTGGATTGGAGGCTCAGTCTCTCGTCTGGTTCCAGTTGAGGATTTTTTAGAATTCCGGTCTTGGACATGATGTGAGTGATGTGGGCCGGGTTCATAGGCAGCGTAGTTGAGGGGCTGCTGGGAGGCGGAAACGTGTGCGTGTTCATGAGGGAAGTAGTGAAGCGGTGACTGGTGATGCTGGAGCTCGTGATGATCCGAGTAGTTGGGCAGATGGGGTTGCTGAGTGTTGAGAAGAATGACTGAAGGAGACGACGAGTGGTTGAGGTACGAGTCTCCTTGACTATGTAATCGTCATGCATTGGACTCCTTCAGCGTTTTGGCCAGTTTCATTGCTGCATCACTTTGCCATTCCAAGAATTCAGTCGGGTCTGCCAAGTGGTTTTGGGAGACGGTTGGGCGTTGGAATCGGGGTAATTTCTGAAAACCGTTTTGTTGGTACTGAGGTCGGTTGAAGGAGGACGTCGAGGACTCATCTATAAAAACAAATAAACATTCATTAGAATAATTAGAGCACAGTATTGTCGTTGCGACATTCGAATTGTAATTTTCGCGCTGTATATTATCTCTAAATCCGTTATGCTAGGTTAGGGTTAAACCTATTTTTATTGTGCTCAGAAGTTATAGGAACAAGTAAAAACTGAAGGATTTGGAGATAAGATTTTTGAAACGATATTTCTATTGAAATCCGTATTTTCGTGAACGAGTAATGGCGCAATGTATTTCCCAGTGACACAACGGGAGAGAAATGGGAACCAGACGACAAAGTGGAAGTATGTAATAATCGTATGTAATAAGCTGGCATTTGGTCTAACTCCTATCCGAAACCCGAGAAAGCAAAGCACCGAAAACGCAAAGTCGACAGTGTAGACATCTGTCGACTTGAAACACAACCTAGTAGACTCATAGATAGGCATAGTACTCATGCCTTATCAGAATTGGTTCATCTCAAAGCCGGTTTTTAGGAAGTATTACTCATTGGAAACAGTAATGATGACCATGTCAGCGGAAAGGGAGTGAAACACAATCTTGGCGTCAATTACACGCTAATGAAGTGTTATGAAATAAATAATAAGTATGTAAAGTCAGAGAAAGAGAATGCAAATGAGTTTCAGGGTAATAAAGGTGCAAAAAGAGGATAATGGATGGTAAAAAAAGTTGTTTAAATTAAATTAGCTAACCAGTTCGGCCAGGTAATAAAGGGGCCAAGTGCCGCCTTTCATTCCTTTCCAAAGATTTACAGGAATTGTCAAACTTCTTCTTGTTGGCTTTGTTGTACATCCTCTTCTGCCCAGACTTCCCACTATTAAAACTATCACTCGAGTAGGCAGGGGACGTGGAGCGTGAGTTCTTGACACCGGGTCGTCCACCTCCACCGTTCAGAATGTAATTATTTCCGCTCGTCACTGGAATCACGTCCTCTGCCTCGGCATACAAGTTACAGGAGTCAGCCGACGTGAGGCTGGGCAGGGAAGACTGGATTTCTCTGTCAATGAGTGGGCAGAGGGTCTGGTGGTGCTGTTGCGGAAGGAAGCTGCTTTCTTCTGGGTCGCCCGATTGGTACACGGCTTCCGAAAAACCGTTCGACACAGAGGCTGATTTATTGGGACTAAAGATTTCACCGATGTGGTAGAGATTCTCATTTGCATGCGTGGGAGCATGGTGGAGGTGATGATTGTTTGTCTGATACTGGAGGTGGTGGAGTTGATCCTGAGGAATCAGATGAGATCGATTCGGGCCGGGTGATGGGTAGCAACCCATCCTGGAGGACATTGACACCTGCACAAATAATTTATATTAGAATTACCAATTCCACCAACACTTAATTTTAAGGCCAATGGATTGTAAAACATTTGTTCAAGGAACTGGTGGTGAATTTAATTGCATTTAAATGTTACCTGGGAAGACTACTCAGCTTACATATTTTTGGCAACCCTATCTCAAATTGTACAAGCAATTATCATGTCCAATTTAATTTATGGCTTTAATATTCGTATCGATTACAAGTACCATGAATTAATCGGTGTAATCGCTT
This sequence comes from Ceratophysella denticulata, assembly GCA_034694925.1. Lineage (NCBI taxonomy): Eukaryota > Metazoa > Arthropoda > Collembola > Poduromorpha > Hypogastruridae > Ceratophysella > Ceratophysella denticulata. The sequence goes on from JAQFYT010000125.1 coordinate 13,515, forward strand.
CAACCTTGCAAAACGAGTTTAGAGTCAGAATATCTGCGCAAAATGTACCATGACCAAATATTTTTATTAAACCCTAGGTAGTAAATTAAGAGCCAGTTGAATGGCAATAAGTCAATTTGGATGGACAATTAAAATTCAAACATCAGCTCCTTGACACAATATAAATTATACACAAGAGATTCAAGGATCAGGTATTTTGGAATTTACTGGTTTTGCTATGGAACAAGACCCACCATTTTCATAGGTGCTGAAGGTGAGGGCGACGGGGAAGGATGACTTGACTTGAACTTGTTAAAATTATTCGACCCCATTGAAAGCTTTGAACGACCTGTGAAAACGAAGAACGAATTGTTAAATCGTCAATAGTAAACACCAAGTTGGAAAAGAAATAAAAAATATTGCTGAGTGAGACTCACCAGAACTAAACTGATCGGAATCTCTGTAGTTGTCTACCAGATTCTTCGTCAGCGGACCACCATTCATAGGTAAAGGGTCCTGCAAGACAAAACAATAAAAAATATAAAGATTGGAAGAACATGAAGTCCATAAAATAGAAATCCATAAAAATCCAACTTATTCCCATTTATGGAATCAAACTGAGAGGGAAAATGCTCTGATGAACGTAAAGAAAACCTATTACAGAAACAGAATTATAGGGCTCGTAAAAGTATCCCAATTTCCTCGGCCTAGGTTAAGTTTAAGTGTTTATGTTTTATGACAATCATATACATAAAAATAGAGCACATTTATAAGAATTCACGTACATAATTGGGTCTCCGTTGAATCAACGTCGTTGTGGCGTAAGGAGTGAGATCAGGTTGTTGAAGTTGGAGCATCTGTTGATGATGGGGCAGTGCTTTGTTAGTGCTGCAGCTATTATTGTAAAAGGTTGTTAGGTTGTGCGGATCAACTTCGGCATAGTCTGTGGCCTCCGTCATGTCCCCGTTGACATGATTCGTGAGGAGTTTGGCTTTTGAGCGACTGGAGTCCTTGTCATTCGTGTCTGTCGTGCCCCAGCGTTGGTCGATCCAGAGGCTCTGCTTCGCACTCACGAATTGCGAGTCTGCATGTGGAGCCACGACAACACCTGCAAATAAACCAGAATTAGTGATTTGCATACAAAAGCAACCAGTCAAAGTAACTCCTCTTTCTATATATGCGTGCGCCATCACAGGACACTGACAATTGAAAATTGTTTCGAGCAAATAAATTCACAAACAAGTGCAGAAACTATTCGCGAACATATTGATTGTGAACATTCTGGATTTCATATAAATCCATACTTCTCATTGATTAAAAAACAATTTTTTTTTAACAAATGATAAATGGTATTAGTATCCTATCGTTTTAACGTTACGGTAGGAAGAATACTACTGTGGTAATTGAACACTGTCTGAATAAAAAATTACGCTTGCATTATAGTACAAACGGCGTCGTGTAATTGACATCCGCGAGCTGAGTTGAAATACCTAAGTACACATTGTATATTATTACCTAGTTAGTAAGCAGGTAAAATTACTCATGCCTGAAGTGTACCAGTGCAGCGCCTAATGTTGTTAAATTGTATCACATTACTCTGAATCAGAACTCAGTTGTTTGGAAATGCCGAGCATTAGGGATCAAGAGTGTGAAGGAAAACTTCCTTCTTTCCTACTGCACATCCCCTCCTGTGAAGCGAGCTGGACAATGAAGTCTCAATTACTAATTAGTTCCCAGATTTCCTTCCTTATCGAGTTAGACGAGGGAGCGAGCAGAAGGTAGTGGAACAAATGATTTAGTTAAGGTGAAAGGCTGAGTGGTTACATGGGCTCTATTACTATTATTAAGACCAGAGTCTGGTTTCTGGAGAGCTCAGATCGACACTCCGTAGTCCGCTGCTGTAGCGTCTGGAAGGGAATAATAATAGCCTTACTTGAAATATGGTCTTTCTTCCCGTGGGATTTTCTCCGGCTGTAGAGGATAATGATGAGGAGGAGGAGGAAGACGAAGAGCAGGAACCCCATCAAGATGATGAACCAAACCTCCTTCAAAATCTCCGAACTCCCGTCCTCCGTACTCACTCCACGACTCGACTGACCCGCGTCCAGTAACACAGGGTCCATGCTGATGGTGAGCGGTGGTCCAAATGGGCCAGAGCCAGCGGACGTGAAAGCAGCGACACGAACCAAGTACGAGCGACCCAGTGTTAAATTATTCAGGACTATGAAGGTGATATTCGATCCAAAATTCATCTCAGCATGAATTCGAGAGTCGTTCCCTCTCACTTCCACCTGTGGTAATTCCAGGAAATCATCAAAAAGTTAGTATTATTAAAACAGAACTCGGTCGGCTTCACATAACTGTGGACAGGTTGACAGTCGAAACAGACCACAAAAACTGGGTTAAATATATCACAATGTGTATTACAGTAGTGAAGTCAAAAAAAATTAACGGTGCTGATAAAGCACGTGCCATGAGCGAATCAATGTAACGAGTAAACTAGGCTAGCTGATCTCTTTCCGGTTTCCGCTTACACATTCCTGGACTGGGTTATCGCATGGTATGTGTCGTTCCGTACAAAAGCCTAGAAATTGAACACCAGTTGGATATTTTTCACCTTTCCGGTTAATAATGTATTTCCAATTAGAGTCGTCAGCCGGGCTCGGCCCATTCCCCCTGCTGACTAATGATGATTCATTCTTTTCAATTCCTGTAATCATTTGCAATCAATTCCCTACCTTCCTTTTTTTAACCCCAAGCTCCGTATTTTGATCCATCCCGTTAAAGTAATAGGAGTAAATCTTCAACTCACTTTTCATTGAAGCCTGCCTCCACTGCGCTAATACTACTAAATATTTCATTCGACTTTTCTCCCCTCAAATCGATATTTCCCGTAACTCGGGTCGTGTGGGAAGGATCCCGTCCCGTAGTTTCCTTATGCTGCTGCTCGTTCCTACCGGCAACTTTTTTTCTTGTCTCATTCTCATTCTATACATATCCGAAAACGGTTTTTTTTTTTCAGAAAAAAAGTAGCCCTCTTATCAGCCCATTTGTAGTCTAATACTCACGCAAGGCCTGGAGAAAGAGTTTGAAAATGAATTCAAGATTCCACTGGAGATAATTAAATGGGATTGAGTTTCTACGTGGACTCATCTGTTTCCTAAGCATTCCGTTTCTCACAATGTGAAAAATCAAAGACCTAGACAATAGGAAAATTGCCGAAATGAAAAGGAAAACTATTAGAGAAACGGAAAACCATTCAATTCACATTTCGGATTTCCGCATTCCACACTTGTCTTCATTTCTTTTATTATTATTACCCACACCCGACCAATCCAGAAATTCCAAAAGCCCAGCATTCTGCGTTGAAACTTACTACTGAAGTTTTTGCATTGAATTTTGTTTAGTGCCTTGGCTTGCGCCAAAACACGATGGTGACATCAGGATTGTAAAGTGCCAAAGGAGGTCACCAAAGTCAAGTTAATTAAAAAGAATAGTTGTTCTCAAACAATGATCATAAATAAAGGCGTGCGGTAAGAACCGGAATGCCTTTCACTTACCCTGTATCCCGTCAACAAGCCGTTAGAGTGTGTGGAAGGCGGAGGTGCCCAACGAATCGAGGCCGCAGTCGAGTTCACCATTTGGGTCATCAAATTCTGTGGTGGAGCAGATGGTTCTGGAAAAGTTTAGAATTCGAATTTATCAGTAATCTGGGCAAGGACATCTCGGCTCTCGTTGAATCCTCGCGGTGCCCTTCGCACTCGCCAGAACAGCCATCCATTCCATATCCAACAAAAGTCCGCCATAGACAACAGACAGGTCAAATTTATGAGGATAATGCACTATTTTCATTGAGATTAATTGGGTTCATGGATCAGTAACAACTACTTGCTATGCTTGCGTCCTGCAGCTTATGAGAAAATGGGAGAGCATTTAATTGGCAGTATATGTAGGTTTTTCGGTATAATTTGTTGCTCAACCTCAGGGAGTGCGGATTCCCAGGCCCCACCGCAAAGCACAACAACCCGAAGGATAACAAAATATAATTATAGGTAAGTATCATGCTAAAATCCCACCCCAGCAGCAGCGAAGTATAGAAAGTACATAGAACGGAACATCGTTATTCCCTACTTCCCCTTTTTACGGCTTAATGAAGTCTGGTTCTCCTTATCTCCGCACATATTAAGTACCGAGCCCATCTATCAGAATCCCTCTCTCCACTGACTAACTCCTACTTTCCCCCTAATTCCTCCCTTAGCTCAATTCTGAATTAATATTAAGTCCCCAAGGGATACCCTGGGTTTCAGCCCACTACTCGAATCTCTACTCAGCTGCAGAGAAGGGCATTCACCAGATTCAAAATGGTGGAATGGAAGTGGAGGGGGTGAAAGCGAAAGCTCCATGAACCCAAACCTAATAGGAAGTCAAAGTGAGTGAAAGCAACCGACGCTAATGAGACCCTTTAGACAGCCACACGAACTACAGTACACAGCAAAATAGCTCCTAGCTAGATCTCTCCACTGTCGCACTAACTTTCTTAGAAACAGAGTACACGACCAGAGTAAAAATCAAAAAGCATTTCCAGTTTCTACAGAAAACGAAGAACACAGAGAAACGCGGGACGGCGACGAGAATGACAAAGACGCATGTAAACTTTTTGTCTGTTTTTGTTTCACAACTTACTGTCTTCCGACGTGATGACCGTTCGGGAGTTTGAGGGCTGACCCTCGACACTTTTACAGAAGGGTGAGACGAGGGCTTCATACTGAGCAAACTTCTTCAAGTTGGGAATTACATGAGAGTAGGCGTCAGTCTTCTGGGCCACTACTGTCAAAATATTGAAACCCGACGGCGGCTGTCCAGTTGAGATCTCTCGATAGCGAAGGTAGAACCCATCAATGAATTTTATGGCCGACTTGGAGACCTGCGGAACACAGAACAAGGCACTTCTTCATTAGTTCATTTCCAAGGGACACAGGGACACTTTAAACCCGGAATGACTTTTCTTATCTAGCCTTTATAAAGCAAACAATTCTACACGGATCGGGTTTTAAATGAGTGAACAAAGGACCTCTTTCATCTGGCATGGAGGACACGTACTTCGACGTTTTAAAAGTGCAATCGCATCTGTAGAAAGATTTTAGTTTGGGGAGCTCTGTGAGGCAAGTTGAAGTATCATATAATTAAAAGAGATGCCAAGTTACACCTTTATGTAAGCGAGCTTCGGGAGCTGTACATGAGTCTGAGTCTGGATTCAGTAGGAAGATCAGGGACTGGTGTCGAGAGTAATTAATCAAAATAAACTGGAGACAGGGAACGGATGGTGGAGATGAACCGAGGCATGTTGCTGTTGTCCCAAAACTATTGTTATTCTTTGGAGACGGGGTGGAAAAGGGAGATTGAGATATCTGAACACGAGGATAAACAATCCCGAGCCTTCATGGGCTAAACGCTGGAGAGATCGAGGAGGGCTGAAGCATCATTATGTCTATCTGGAACAAATAACCCAAGACGAAATACCAGCAGCCAGTAACAGCCATAGCCTAGCCATGGTTTATTACGATGGCTCAACCCGTGATCGTTTATTACATGTTACGGTTTAGGGGGCTTGCCTCTTCTATTGTATTGACTGATCTGTAAATGAAGACCTGGACCTTTCTTAAGTTATTTAGGGCTTAGCGGAGCTTTACGACGCGTAAAAATTAATAACATAAACAGCCGAGTTTGACAAGCTTTAAATCCTAAGTTGGCCCTTATTTTCTTAAAACTTAGAAATTGGATTGGGACCATAACAATAGCTCGTGGATGTCTCTTCCCAATCTTTTAACTTCGAAAATTGTACTAGAAGAAATACTCGTCCTCATTAGGGTAAAGGGACTCAGCCAAGTGCTCAATAAATAATTTTATTACCTAACGTAAAAACGTAGTTATGACATATGACTCAATGACTGGGTCAAGCGTTCAGGAAACCTTACGCAGTGTAATAGTAATAACAGTAACCCCTACATTCTAAGCGTCATCCGAGTCTGTAAAGAGAAAAGTAAGTACTATTTGAGGAAACTATGAGCGTAAATCCTTCGAGAATTGGTTTTCTACGTGAGTATTAGCACAGCGAAGCCGAGATTCGATTGAGTAAGTATACAGAGTAAGTCTAGGAGAATCAGGAAAGATGGACGAACCTTCCAGGAAATCCTGATGGAAGTTGATGAGGCGGGCTCGGAACTAATTAGCTCAATCTCACTGGAGGATAATTGATTCCTGGCCTCGTCTTCATCCACTTCTTCTTCATCCGCTCGGCGGGAGGCTGGTCGTGTTCTCATCACCTCGGAAACGGGGGAGGCTGGGGAGAGACCTTCCGGATTCTCAGCTCGGAGTAGAAAAACGTATCTCGTGTCCGGCCTCAGCCCATCTACAGTGTAGACTACTTCCCCACTTCGCCCACCCCCTCCGTAAATCCGTTGTCCCAGCACAACCCAGCCCTTCCGGTCATCCGGGCTAAAAGCCTCGAGCGTGAATCCCAAGAGCGGAGGACTTCGGGCCGGGGCTTGTTTGAGGGCCCAGGTCCAGGCGAGCGTGAGTGAGGTAAGTCCGGACTCGTTGAGGCTAGGCTTGGACGGGGGTGGTGGGAGTAAGGAAGGATTGGTTCGGTGGAAGGCAATGTTGGGGTTGGTGGGTGACTCGACCCAGAGTGAGCCTGAACTTGAAGTCTCACCAGAGAGACCTGAGGCCACACAAGTGTAGAGTCCAGAGTCAGAGGATCGTAAATCTGTCCAAAAGGAAGAGAAAAAAAGATAAATATTTCCTCAGACCCAAGTTACACTTTCCAGAATTGTCTTTGTTTTTTTTCATGTCCTGACGGACAGGAGAGAAATTGAGTAAGAAAGCTGACCAATTTCTCTCCTACTTATTTATATATTTTCAAAGAAAAAGATATTCCAAAGTATCTCTTGCTACAGATTCGGTTTTCAGATACTCAGCTCAAAATCCTCTCTTCTTCCACGACTACTGAGACTGAGACTCCCTAGTCAATTCCTGATCCGGCGATTTCAAATTGTTCAATTTAAGTAGCCGGGTAATAAATCATGTCATGTTCAACTCAATCATACTCCGGAATCTTTCCCATAAATAACTCAATTCCTTCTCCAGGATTGGATCTGTGTATCTATATCTACATCCACCAATTATTTAAAGTAACTGTAAAACACAACAAGACGAGGCTAATTTTTCTTCATAAACTCGGCTCCATGCATTATCCCGTCAACTTTGGAAGAGACCATAACTATTAGCCTACTTATCTCTTTTGGAGAAATAGGGGAGTCTGGGCTGGACGAAGCGTATTGGCTCAACAAGCTCTCACTTTATTTTTATGTGTCTTCCTGTCTCGTCTCAAGGAAATATTAAGAAGAAACGAGTCTCGGTCCTTAAATATCCAGTAAGCATCTCATCAGGATTTATTCCCATCTATAAATCCCAAATGTCCAACAATGAAGGTTTCACTAAACTCGTCTCTTTCTTCCAGAACGAGGGCAAGAGGAACTCAGAGTCATAAAAATGTATTTCCTCAATTCCATTCTCATCTCACTTTGATATATTTATTTAAATTCTTTCCAGATTCCTCGCTCCATACACATCAACTTGAGAAGAGTAATCATATTGCATAGGAAACAGGGAAGCTTGCTTGGCTTCAAGCTCTGCAGCAGTAGCAGCAGCAGTGGGGTTTCGGCAATACAGTACACTATATATATACTAATGTAGTATAATGTAGAATGCTTTCTGGGACTGGAAACGAGACTAGGTTGGAACGAAACCACAGACTCGACGCCTTGCCAAGCTCCCGTACAATGTACTGGATGGATGGATGAGGGAAAATCTCTGAACCGAAAAGAGTCGAAAAAAACAGACTCATCTCACTCGCAAATAGGACGCCAGGAAGAAGTAAATGTTCCCAACTGCGGACTTTTGGACGCCAAAATCTTTCTACAAGAATATTACAAATGGGTTCCGACCATAATACGAAAGGACGGGACCCGGGTGGGTGGGTGTCTCTACTTAATAAGCGAATATATATGTGTTCCTATTCTGGAATCATCACACACAGGATAGTTAGGAATCCCGGAATTTACTCTTAGCAGACCAATAGAACATAAGAAAGTTAATGAGCCAATACAATTAATTTAGATTCTTTTATTTCATGCCTACAATGAGTAAGTTAACCGACCGAGAAGCTTTATTGAAATGAAGATATAGCTAAACCATTTCTCACTTTGTGCTAAAGCTCGACAATCCTATTCCGTCAAGAAATCTCCTTGGCTTTGATGTAAATAAACGTATTTCCTGACTAAGCCTCAACACAGCCAAGACATTAGAGGGAGAATACAAGATGTGATGATCTCATGGTCCATTCCTATTCCCATCCGTCGTCTCTCTCCACCCAGCCTATGCTTCGATGGCGAAAAAGTCTTATAAATGCTGGAATAGGGAAAGAGCTTTGGGCTCAACGGGACTCGCTGTCCTGGAGAGAAACAAATCTGGAGAGAGAAAGCCTTTCTTATGCAATTCACTACAATGGTCTCGGGATGCCGATACATTAGTCCTCTATTCACATCTGACTTACCATTGATCTGGAGGGTTCCGTTGGCAGACACCGTGAGCCGACTTCCATCCCTCGTCGTCTCCTTGCTCAGGTCCGTAGCGTCTTTGAGCCATTTGATGGCGGGGGCAGGCGGGCCAAGCGTTTCCGAATAACACGGCAAAGAAGCCACGCTCTTGAGCGGCAAAGTTTGGTTCTTGGGTCCGACACTGATCACGGGTGGGGGGAGCTGGTCCTGGGACGTGACCTCGAGGCGGACAACCGTTTCCGCCGCCCCTGCGGCACTCACTGCTGAGCATACATAAGTACCGGAGTCCTCTTTCCGCACTTGCCCAATTCGGAGAGTTCCCTCGGGGGTGACGAGTAAATGGTGGGCGGTGGAAGCCGGGAAAAACAGGTCTTGGTTCCCTTCCTTTCTCCAGTAAAGCGTCGGAACGGGATTTCCACTCGCGGCACACTCGAAGTTTGCCTCTTCATTGAGTCCGACCCGGAGGTCCCGGGGACGTGTCATAAATTTTGGTCTCGCTGCAAAACAAGGAGAATCAGCCGTATTATAGACCGCCATACAATTATAGAGCTTGACAATATACAATACGAAAGTTAGATAAATGGCGGGTGTATTTGGTAGGCTCTAGGCTCAGTAATTGACAGTGAATTCTAAGCCTTCCTAGCACTTCGGATGATTCCAGCCTAGCATTTCGGATGATTCGAGTTTTCATATTCTTAGAATTTATCTTCATTTCGTGTTCTCGGATTGCCCGGAAAGCATGGTCAGGTTTTGATATACGGATAAGGATAAAACTTCCTTATAATTGATAATATTCCGGTATATATTCTCTTATACCAGGGTATCTTGGGACAATTTTTCTCCTGCCTTGCACATTTCCATAATGCAAAACATCAAAAGAATACCTAATCCACTTCCTGTACGATCCCAAGTGGAAGATAGCCCCGTTCCTCATCTTTTTTATCCACTCAACTTCGTCACGTCACATATCGTTATTCCATTCCGAAAGATGTGTCTAAGCAGCGAGTTCATGAATTTTAAAATCCTCGGAATTCAGACATGGAGCGTTGCTGACGACGCATTCAAGCGGCTGTTTCAGCAAAGACCTGGGCGCACTTCTTCAACAAAATACTTTTCACCCTATTATGTTAATTCCAACGAAAGTTACTCGAAATTGACATGCTGTGTCATTTAGTATTCTTCTACACCTTCTCTGTCCTACCCTTTCGGTCTCAACCTCAACTGCAAACATTCCACTTGGCTCGTCATATTCATACTTCCAAGCCCATTAGCATACGGAAATTGCACTACGATTATTACACGTATCTTCTTTGCTAAAGCTATCGACGGTAATGAACACAAAAAATCCATCATTTTGGACATACATTACATGGACAATTACTCCGCTGCGTGACGATGAGTCTCCTAAAGGCTGTAATAGGAAGAAAAAAGCGTCTTCCATTAAGATACCTTTAACACAAAGGCCTCCATGACAAGCCAAGTCATGACAAGGGCCAATGAAATTCCGGCCATTCACTCTCATGTCTCAATCGCAGGGAGTGAGGATTAGGCCGTTACAGAGTCATGACCATAATCATCATCATCAACACTCGGTGAGATGGAGCACCGCCATTCGTCTTCCACGTTTAAGTTATGTGAGGTGCTAAGGTAAACGCAAGGAAAGGGGTCATTGTTATTAATAGCATCTCCAGAAGAAGGGTAGGTACTGAAGATAAGAGCAACATTGCATCTCCGGGCATTTAGGCCCCGCCAATTGGGTCTCGGTCTTTCGGTGTTCTCATTGGCACGGAATATGCCAAACTTTGTACGCACAACATATTTCCTTATTTTCCGGACATACATAGTATATTGTACAATGTACTCATGATTTCTTTGGTATCGGAGCGTTTTGACTTGTAAATGATTAGTAATTAGTAATTATTTCGTGTTGATAGTGCATATATGTAGTGTGAACATTGAAAAACAATGGTATCAGTTTGGTAAGACACGAATAACCGACCTGCCGGGTCGAAAAGGCCTAGACCTAGAACCCGAAAATTCCCTTAACTAGTCTAAATAACACTATAACACATAACGCCTCAACTGGACGACTTGAAGACAAACCCTATGTTCCTAGGGCACTTCAGTCATCAGGGGTGTTAGTGTTATCACTTCATCATGTCTTTCGCCATCCACAACCGCCAGGTATTTTTTTAACCACTCGCCTGCCTTCCTATTATTTAAGAAAAGCTTCAATCGATATCGTCATTATGCGGTGAGTGGCGTACCACAAAGTACAAAAAAACTTCTCCATTAGCCTGCTTTGTTCTCCGAGATCCAGGATCAAATTAAATCCTTGGCTCTAGGCGAGATTTAGTTTAACAAAAGAATGACTCTTCTGGTCTGGAGAAAAGAAAGTCTGGTAAGCGAGAGTAGACCAAATATTTCCAGAGAGACTTACCATGAACACTGAGCAGAGCACTGGCCCGAACACTTCCCAATTCATTAGAACTCTGGCAGAAATAGAGACCCTCATCCTCGGGTCTTGCGTCCCGAATCTTGAGCCCACCGACAATTCGGTCAGCCCGATCCTTGGGCATCTGAGCATCTTGGCGGTACCAGTCAATCGTCGGCGTGGGCATTCCGTCCACATCGCAGTGGAAGATAGCAGAATCCCCGAGATGGACTGTAATGTCTTGGGGCTCTTCTTTGAAGTACGGTTTTTCTGTGAATACAGCCGAAAAAAAGCCATATTTTAAAATCATGCAGAGGAACTAATGCACGGATATATATTCCCTTTCTTCTTATTCCCCTCTCCCGAATTCCGGTTTCGGGCAGCATTGATATAGAAAACTTATATGAAATGCCTCAACCAACATCCTTGTCTGCTTCAACTTTAATTTTCCAAACCAACAATGCCAAGTACAGGTCCGTGAATGGAAATGACCCAGCTGAATTCTTCCGCATGACAGGGAATACTTAATGGCGAAAAGCAAAATGTAAAAAGGGTCTACGGGTGCGTCCGAAAAGGGAGAGAGCGGGCTTTAAATTGGAGCTATTCATAGAGGGAAGACATAGTGCACGACATACGACCAAACCAAGGCTTTGAATTTGAACCCTCTCTAATAATGTATTTTAGCCAATAACCCCGTTCATCTGCTCCAGTCATAGCTCTTACGCACCAATATTGTAACGCAAGGGGACTCAGGGCACACTCATATTTCTAACACAAAAGAAATCCACCGAGCTTGGGCCTAGGTTAACAATAGGGCTAATGCGTATAGCATGAACTGCAACGACTCACAATCACAATGAAAGCCGAGCAGAGCCTGAGCTTTATGTTACGTTAAGCATTCAGCTTGGAGAAAGTTTTGAAATACCTTGAAGTACTCGTTAGTATTACCATTATCGGGAAAAAGTAACATATTAATTTCAATCCTCTCAGCACAAGGCAATAATATTGGCAAGCTTTCAAAATGTTAGCGTTATATCAGAGCACAAGACTGGAAATGGTAAAAAAAAAATTGTTATTGAAAATCTGGCATGAAATATTCCATTCCAAATCCGTGGCCATGTTCAAAACAACATATTGCAGCCCATTACAAGGACAAGTTTATGACACTATTTTCATTTTCCTCCCCTCGAATGTCACTTACTGTTAAAAGCCTGGCTGGCTGAAAGCTTTCCAATAGCATTTAAGCAACTCTGGCTTTCACATACTGCTCAATATGACTCCGATGACACGTTTCTTTGACATAATCGCCTAATAAACTGAACTAGTGCTCCTTCCTATTAAAAAAGTATCGGGGGAAAGAAACCCCGGGCAGGGTGAGAGACTGAAAAGAGTGCCGAACTTACGATGAACTGAAACGGTGATTTCTGGTGACGACCTCGTGCCAGCAATATTTATGGCCAGACATTGATAGCGCCCCGCATCTGTTGCTCTCACGTCTTTTATGACCAAATTCCCTCCATCAACGCTTTGGAGCCGACTACTGTAAGTGGGCAAGGGACACAAACAAAATAAAGTTTCAAATCATCATTTAAGTAAAGTATAATAATATCATTTCCCTCGTCTTGACAAGAGAAGAAAAATACTTTCCGTCCAAACTTTGAACTTCCGTTTCATGAAGTCCAAGTTCAAGAGGGATATTTAGAAAATTCTTCTTCTAAGAGCTAAATTCATGTTTCTTCTCTCGTTTCCTTTGGAAATAAAGTTTAAAACTTTTTTACCTCGCCAGTCGAGTATCCAAACTTTGTCCATTTCTCTGCCATAAAACTTGTGGTTCAGGCGTTCCGCGCGGCGGCTGACATGTAAGCTTCACCGTTTCCCCTACTAGAGCCTTTGTGTGTTGCGGCAATGTCCGGAAATCATCACGTATAACTAGAAACAAAAAAAAGAGGGAAAATGGGTCAGAGATAATTAATAAAAATAATATATTTAAATTGAAAGAGTCGAAACTGATTAGGAAGGAGAACATGTTTCCACGTTTCATTATCACGAGTTAGCATCTCTCCATTCCTATTTAGGGACCCAGCCCAACTGCTGTTTTGTGAGTTTGTGAGCTGTACCAATTTATACATACTTAGGCCTAGGTTGTTCCTTAACAGGCTATGTAAATTAATTTCGACAAGAGGGCTATGATAATTCGGCCAAAAAGAGTTTAGTCAGTCCCGTCCACCCAGCTCCATACACACCTGATATCATATTACAAGCTCTAAATTATACCAATTATTTCCCCCAATCCCCCCACCAGATGGAATCGGACATATTCAAGGGCCTGCCCAGGCTTGGTTCAGTATTTTTTTTTATCTTTTTTATTGTCCAACATTGCGCTGCGTGTGTACGGGCTGAATGAAAAGTGTTAAGAGGGCCTGCCAAAGCAAAGTATATGGACCCGTCGCCCCGTCAAGGGAAAACAACAGCAGAAGATATACGAGCTGACACGAGTACTTACTTACAGACTACAAGAATACTGGTATTTAGTCAATTCCATCCGAACAACTCAATGTGGCTGCCATTCATATTTCACCTGGATTTCATATCGCCATAATTTATTTAGGTGCTCTTTGCGTAAGTAGGAATCCCGATTCTTGGAGCTAGAAACCTTTGGTTAGGCTGGCGTCCGAAAAGATCATGCCAGGTATGGTTTTAGGTTAGGACCAGTTCAGCAGGTGTTTCGAAACCTAACCGAAGGTATACAACAACAAAAATCGGGTAGACCGCATGCGCAAACAGTAACCACGGATCGTCTTGCAATGGCTGCTATAATGTTCGATTGAAGAAAATAAATATTCTCAACCTATGCTTTCATTCACCAAGGACCAAGTCGAACTGTGTCACAAATCACAAGCCGAACTGTCCGTAAACGAAGGAGTACAACTGGTATAGTTTTTCCAGCGTCCGTGTCTCTCTCCCCCACGTCTAAATTCCATATTATAATTATATGATGTGTGAATTGAACCTACCTACAATAAATTCGAAGGGTAGAGGGATGGAACGGGGTACAAAAAATTAGAGGGTTCCTCATGCCCTTTGATACGAAGGCACAGGGCGAGGGATGAAAGATTCATAAAGGACTCCATTTATACCTTTTACATGTCTGTGAAAGCATGGGCTGCATTTTAACTAGGTTCTTTCAGTTCAACCATGTGGATCTCGTCCGACATCCACTCGAGTTCAGCAGGAGAGACTCAATGAAACTCAAAAGGCCGGGTTACTCATGATCGTAATCCAACACCTACACCATGTATTATGTAGGGAAGGATACGCTCTGGCTCTAGTAACACCTGGAATTTGGCCTGGGCAAATATTTGCTAGTGGTGTTTTTGTGGCGAAACTTTTGCACAAAAAGTTGCTTCATGCTGTGAACCACTAAAAGTCTCTTTCGAGTTACAAGTCTAGAATTGAAGCTCATGCGAAGCACAGTTCTGTAACCCACACTGTTGTGGCTCATAGAAACCCACTTCAGGAGTTAGGATGGCATAGTAAAACACAAGGATCCTAGTTCAGGTCAAGTACAATAAAAGCGTAAAACAGAAGTTTGATGGGTTTCGTTACGAAGTGATGGATTACTGTGAAAATTCCAGTAAAACCACTTTACCGGGCTTCCTGTTCTTCAGTACCAAAAGAAAACTCTGGGTGCCGGAATCTTGAGCTGGCATTTAATACTACACTGTAGTATGCATCATAAAATCGACAGTTGCCGCTAGGCTCTCTCGGTAATAAACTTTTGAACAATTCAATGTACAGTGCTTGAAGTCCAAAGTATTGAACATGGAGTGCAGGTTAAAAATTTAGAGTTTCAACCAAAACAATAACCAGACAGAACAGCAGTGCTGAAGTAGTTATTTCAGAATCTGCACAAAGAGGTCTCGACGACCCAGTCCCAGTGTATTGTGGTATTTACTGAGGGCATAACAATTAAGCTCTATGCTTCTCTCCAACATGACGCATCCAAGATGAACAGAAAATCTACCTTTTTCTTATTCAACAACTTCCCAAACCATGGCATTTCCTTTCTTCATTCAAACATATTTTCCTCAGAAACTGGGCACAGCAGGTCTAGTAGCTATTGAACCGAAATATTATTCCCGTTTGACATTAAGTTTGGAGGATTACCGACCGATTTCCGGTCTCGTGAAAACATGTGTTCTGCTCAGTAAAGCAACGCACTACCACCGGTTGGTCCCAGTCGTTCCTATGATGTTGAAAAGGTTAACGATGGGTAACCCACAAAGGACCGTTGATTCCAAGTACACATGGAACGAACAGAATGCTTACAAGCAATAGCAATGCTTTCCTGGATCCATAAAAATACAAGATTCTCTTGGATTGCAGATCTTAACAAAGTGAGAAGTGCTCTGTTTTTCTTGGACTAATAATCATACAGTACTTGAGCTTCGGGCGTCCATTGCTGTAATCCAACGGATTTCCACGATGATGTGCTCCACAGTAAAAACTGCGATCCATAGATGCCATATCATACGGATCCGAATATATTAACTCAAAAGCTGATTGTCTGGAAGATATTTAGAGGGCAAAGTTTTCTTCATATATTACAGCGTAAATTGGTTAAGGAGTATATGGACCAGGCAAAACCTAGTCGCAAAAAAGTTCCGCTCATATTTTCTATTAATAATAGAAACGACTTTCCGAGCATTCATACAGAGAACAACCCGGGTTAGCTGAGGCCTAAAATTAGTCGCATGGAGAAGATAATAAGAGTAATAATTTCCATCCACCATCCCATCATAAAAATGGAATAAAGAGGAAGACAAACTCGTCTTTCATGATCCTTATCCAAAAAAGAATTTTCATAAAGTATACTCAAGAAAATAAATATAAGACTCCTTTCAGCCTGAACATCAACTATAAAACTTTAAGGAAGCTTCAAAAAATGAACCAAGGTTTAACCTATCCACTTTCAGCAGCATGGATAGGTAGTCATGAATTTCTAAGAACGTACCTTAAGTTTAGAAAAAAGTAATTTAACTGTAAGAGAATGGATGGTGGAAAAATGAAAATGAATAGGAATATAAAATAGTGTGTTGTATGCAACATGCAACATCATAACCCGGAAGCAATGTCAGAGTTCAAATTCAAAGTTTTGAAATTTAAAACTCCAAATCCATAAGCATCCATCCAGGTTACTACATACTCAGGCATCTTGAACTATCGTATGCTAGAATTCCCGCTGAATATCTGGAATTCGATGTACCTACACTGCAAAGTTTGCAGTGCAAACTGTAAGGGTTCGAAAGTAATTACTTTGCAGTAAAGTCCATGCGAAAAATCCGTAAATCGTAAATGCAAATTCCAAACAAGTGAAAACTTTTATGAACTAGCTGTCCTGTTAATCCAAGATACGTACTCTGCAGAAAAACACGAAACGAAGTAGTGAAGCCGTATTTCTTATAGCAAATGAAATGGAGCAAGGAAAAAGTCAGAAATAAGGTTGAAGATACTAAAACTTCTTGACTGGGCTCGGGTTTATGGGTTGTATTTGGCAAATGAATTTCTCCAGAAACAACACACGAAACAAACCCACTACTATTTACTGGCAACACTCGCGTCTGATTCTTTCCCATGTTCGTCTCCAATTCAGCTCATCATTAGCAATTTGCTCACGTCATGTCTGGAAGAATCTAGGTTTATTTTCAGTTTTCCAAAAATAAATTGAAATGGAGAGCAAGAGCAGTTACAGTTACATGTTATGGTTATAGGAAAAGTTTCCACTGGGATTCGACATTCATAACATTAGCGTCTTGAGTGTCACAACAAGCAATAACAATGACATCCCGACCGACTGTCTCTCAAGAGTGACATTCAGGGAAGATTAAGGCATCCAAATGTCTACGGATTTACCACTTCGTACCTACACTTGACATTAGTATGTCTCCGTGTATTTTAAATCCCAGGGTCTACCTGCCATATCACAAGTCTAATTTGAGTCTAACCTATACGTACACCTCCCAACAAAGAGTATCTATTTCGAAAGATTAAATATTGGGTAACCTAAAACTTCACATGTAAATAGCTTTTAGCTGATTACTCAAGTCCGCAGTACAGGGCTTCGGTAACTTCCCATGTCCAACGTTTCACTTCAGCCGGACGGGCGGGTGACAGGTGAATGAGTCGCTGGGAAGAGATAGGGATCCGAGACAAGGTGATTCATAACAGTAGTAGTGGGAACAAACCCATTCATAATCAGGATCGAGGCAGGTAATGTTAGAGGACAGGGATGCTGATGTCCATGACGAGATAACTAATTTCTGAAGGGAAGCTACGGCTTCAATTTCTGACTGGTCAAAGGGTCGCTGCATATCATCAACAATGGAAATATAAAAAAGTTTCTTGACAAGACGATGACAGGAGAACGAGGAAAGCCCATTTTGAGTGTCGGGCTCAAAGGGTAATATTTCATTTTCAAGTTATGACAAAAAAGCCTGTCAGGCTGCGAATGGAAAAGGGAGGAAATCATTGTTCAACTTTATGGCTCGGGTCATCTGCATAATATTGCAGGAGTCAAGGATATATATGAATTTAGATCCAGGCTCCGATTTATCAATTCGGACCATATGTTACGTCCGTCCGGTGTCCAGTCCGCAGTAAGTTTTACTGGATCAGAGTTCAGCTTATATCTGCAATATGGCCGCCGGTTCTACAGTCCCATCTATCTCCGTTGTAAAAGTAGTTCACAGACTGGACAACGCACAACATATGCCCAAACTTGAATTCGAGCGAGACGAGAACCAAGGAAGAAGTGTACGAACGGATATTACATGAATAGTTTATCATATAAATGGTTAATTTTGGATTTGTATCAGAAAAATAATTCGTTTATAGTAAAACCTTTGACACTATATGTAATTTTTCATTCTAACTTTCCAGCAGCGTAGTGTTAAGGCTGCTTCACTACTACTGAAGTTATTTACTGAATTTTTGAATAAATCGACCTAAACTCACGCCCGCCCTCTTGCGCGTGAGAAATATGAATTTCATTCTCCGGTGTCAAGTAGAAACGATGAATGCTTAGTTTGTTTAAGATTTCGCGTACACGTTTTTATACAACAACTTTACATGAAAATAGTGGTGTACTCGTGTGTAAAAATAATTAATTAATTATAATTATAAAAACAAAATTCTTGAGGATCCTTGACAAGTTATGACAAATCTAATGAACCACACGAGTCAAGTCAAGCCGTGAGCTTTGAGTGTCCAAGTCCATATTACTTTGCATCTCAATGAAATACCCCCATAGAGTCTTCAATTCAAATCAGCATAATACTCTCTACACTTGAAAATAAATTGCCTGTTCCTAACAAGTCCTCAGCTGTGTCATCATGTCAAGCTTTTCAATTCAAAATTAATAACCATATCTAAGCTTATAAGGTAAGAGACGAAGTCTCACTGTGAATAGCACTACATCAGTCAGTCAGCTCAACTCCATACCGCTCCTTACATTGTTCAAACTTGGATATCCATTAAATGTTATACCGTACTTGCACTCCGTCCGTGTACCTCTCATATATGGGAATCCTGATTATCCGCACGGCTGCGTCTCAATAAAATCGGCTCGAATCTTAAGGATTTTCTAAGGAGGTAGAATTCTCATTAGCAGCCAGAATGGAAATTAGATATTCTCAAGCAGAAGGAAGCTCGAGTAGCTCTGTCTCTGTCTCAGTTACAAAAGTTTAACAACTACTTTGTTTATCCTTTCTTCCATTACCCAAAGTCAGCAGCAGTCAGCAGCAGTCAAAAGGAGTCAAGGGTTGGGAAATAACAATATGTCTAAAACTTAAATACGCAAAAATATTGCCCATAAAAATTGTTTGGATGATGCTTGTGGTGGAGCTTTTTAGAAATTAGAAAGTCATTGTTTTCTGCAAATTGCGAAGAAACGGCAACAAAGGTTTGTCAAAG
Organism: Ceratophysella denticulata; assembly: GCA_034694925.1. Taxonomy (NCBI): domain Eukaryota; kingdom Metazoa; phylum Arthropoda; class Collembola; order Poduromorpha; family Hypogastruridae; genus Ceratophysella; species Ceratophysella denticulata. The sequence goes on from JAQFYT010000125.1 coordinate 32,517, forward strand.
AACATGTAACTGACCTAGCCTTCCCTATTATGGTGTACGGTGTGTGCGTGTCTTGTCCGCTTTTCATATCATCGGATAGAAACGAAACACGTCAGTATATACCACATTAACGTTACGGATATCGGATAAGTAACAGAGAAATCAAACAACCCTGGCAGGAGTGAAGAAAAAAAGGTAAATCCTATTAATAATCCCAAAGTCAGGAAGATCGGGAGGTGTTGGTCGACCAACGTCTCTCCTCGCACTTGGCAACACAAACTTAGATAACTTTAAGTAATAATTTTCCGTTTGTGCTGACAGTTGGGGAAAAAAGGTATAAAATTTATGGACCACTGCACGTGTCGCTTTTAATTTTGGAAAATTATATGAGTTTCCAGTCCCTATTTTTACTCTGAAGTTCGAGTAAACCCGGCAGACTTGTCGTTTCCTTTCCACCCTTTTTCATTTCAACTACTGCTGGGTTAGCATTAACACTAATGCACTTTTCGACGACAGGATCCATTGCATTTTACAAGTAACTTAAACCCATTCACAAAAGGTTGCTGAGCCTCATAAAACCTCCAACTGCTTCGAGAACACCGAACAGCCATTCCAGATAATTCCTCATATCCGTAGCTGCGATATTCATTCCATATATTTGGCAATAATAACACGATACGCTGTATGCGGAAACTAATAACAGTTCCTCCTTCTGCTCTAGTTTTGCCAGAATTAATGGCTCTGATTCTTGCAAAATTGCCAACTAAACATTTAGCACTTCTATTTGCAAAACACATTAATAAATTATGTCTGGGTCTGTCTGTATACATAACTGTTGGACGGAACTGTTTAGAAACCTGAGCAGCGACTGTAAATCCTTTCAACATTACATTTCACAGGTTCGGAACGAATGAGAGTTCAAAAGAAAGTGCGAGGACATATGCTCAATAGTGCAGTGCCCGCAAGCACGGGAGCGTGAAGCTAGAAATACAATTACAGACCCATCCTTCTTTTCCGACCAATGCAAATGTCAATAGCAGACAGACCGGTCGAGAGATTCTGAATATGCATGGGCATGATAGGCACATTTATCTTCTCCGAAGCTCCGCTGCTGTAATGCCAAATACAGCACATGAGAGCTCAAGTCACAAAGTTGAACTAAATAGATTCGAGATCAGAAATACAAATAAGGTTCATTGAGTTCTTGTCAAAAGGGAACGCGAACGGGGCTGTTTAAGGCAGCACAAATTTCACGCCGCTTGATTTTCAATTTGATCAACGATATGCATATCATTTCTATTTAAACAGAACTTAAAAAAACTACACAGCGGAAGACAGAAGAAACGCTTCCACATCATGTTCCTAAATTAATGAAATGAGTCAGGATGTGCAGAGAGGGTTCATTGGGAACACCTGAGCGGAATCTCATCATCATTCATGATAATCATCTCGTACCTGGATCTAGCTCGTGTTCAATGTACTTTACTCGCTCATATGTATGTCGATGGACAGGTTTAGACTGTCAAAACTCAATGCCCAATAGGCTCATGTGTTGTTTTTCCCTCAACAAAAGGTAACTGGAGGGTCCACGTGCATCGCCAACATTACATTGTATATTCATAATGAGATTTAAGATCGAATCTGATTGTGAGATTCAAAACAGGCCAGGTAGCAAAACAAGGCACTACATCTTATATCCGATTTCCCCTTGTTTTCTTTTAAAAAAATACAGGAAGTGAGTTGAATTACATATGATTAGTGTTGTTAACATGGAGAAAATTACAAGCTGAGCAGAGACCCTTCTTTGACCCTCTTCGTCTAAGGAAATCTGATACGTCTGTATGGGATCAATAATAACTTCTCATTGTGACAATATTCGAGAGCCGAAAAATTCTCCCCCTTCATCCCGTTGTTCACCCTATTCAATTTATACTCGTGTTACATATGCCCGGATAGAATTACTTATTACATTAACTATATAAACTGGAGCTTATAGCTTTCCATATCTGTATTTGTCCTTTGAGTGAGATGACGATGTATGATATCAGAGATCAATTCCTTTCTGAGCCCAAGTAGAGCCTAAGTTCGTTAGTGAAATGGAAGTGAGACGAGGACATAGGATGACGGCATTGCAATCTTCGATATTTGTATTCCGTCTGATTCAATTTTCTACTTCTTTCAGATTCAGACCTTATCTCACCCAGCTCAGGTCATTGGTTCCTTCTCGCCCTGCTCAACTGTCCTATGGCTCATTCTGAAGTTTGTACACAACGGGGGAATTGAAATACGGTTAAGTATACGCTATACGAATACAAGATGTATTCATGAAGGTGTCCGATAACACTTTTAAGATGTGAAGTTATAGTTGATTGAAGAAAACATTGAATTCAAAAGAGTAGTTTTTTGTATACTTATTGCATGTTTTATTATCGTCTCATTGTGAAACCGTCAGGCCGTGTCACTTCTCTTATCTATCTGCCCAATCAATGGTGGAATGCCATTAAGAAGAAAATAAGAAATACTCTTGAATCCATCCATACAGACACAAGTCATGATTATTTAAAAGCCTTCGCTTAAGTTGTAAGTAAGACTTCAATTCAATTCAAACTTGAATTGGTTCATTTTGAATTCATTTTTGGAGGCATGGCATTTCATAAGAAATTACTCGGCGTATAGATACAGAGTCCTAAGCGAGTTCTAAGCTGTTATTGGAGTCACACAAAAAATTAATGTAACTGTATCGTATATCGTATCACTATCATACAGTCCATACCAGGGGGCCTAATTTTGCCCCCGAGCCATATATGGGCATGGGGCCAGATTTGGCCCCCGGGGTACCAAATCTGGCCCCCGCGGTACCAGATTTGGCTCCCGGCAACTTGTTTTTAATCTGACATGCTTATGTAGGACCTGACAACTTCAAAACTAAGCTTTTCCAGAAGACAATCAATTGCTCGAGCTTTGCACCGTGCGGAAATTTTTTTCACCGTGCGGATGATTTTTAAATCACAAAAAACACTCCCCTGGTGCAGCGCA
>JAQFYT010000126.1:0-35479 GCA_034694925.1 Ceratophysella denticulata
TACGAACCGCATACTTTACATGAGATCACCATCCAGTGGAATCCACCAACCTCCCGACCACACAATTTTGATGTGTGGGGCCGCACGATTTTCCAGAGCGTCTACGACAGGTAGACAGAGCCCAGCCAGGGATCGAACCCTTATTTCACCATTTGTAAGACAGAGGAGGACGGGCCTCCGTGCTCACCAGGCTATCATGGCACAGGTACAATCTATCTAATTAAGGTATCCACCTCTCCCAAACAATGTTAAGGCTCATTATGGCAATCTGTTTTACTGGGTATTGCTGAGCGTGACTGATGATACGCTAATGGAAATTGGTGTGCGGCTAAGCTGGACGCGTTTATGTAGCTCTGTGATGTAAAGCATATGGTACAATACCAGCTCCGGCGAAAATGACGACCTCACACGAATTCATGCCCAGGTGTTTGGTCAGGCCTAAGTAATTAATTTCGTGTTCGATTACGAACGAGATACTAGAGTACCGGGTCGGCTCTCTTTCGTATTTGGTTCTGTTACTACCAGGTACACGGTTTGACCCTTTTGGCGTGACCGTCCGAGCCTAACCCAGGTCGATCTAATCATTTCCCAGGTTGTGCCTTTACAGTAAATAATTTGAGTCGTCATAATACACCTGGGCAATGTTAGTATAACATGTACAACAATTGACCGATTGGACGTATTTTTGACCCTTTGAGACTCTGTGCAAGTCGCCAATTTCGATTTTCTGAATGTCTCCATATAGAATAATTTAGATTACAAAATGGCTAAGATTTTACCAAATTTGGCGCTATTGGCCCAGCTCTGAACAATTTGACATATTTTGACCCTGTGAGGCCCTGTACAGGTCACAAGGGTCAAATTTCTAGATTTTTCCTTAAAGTTACTTATTCAGATGGTCAAAATCTGCATGTGCACCAAATTTGGTATCAGTAGCCCTCGTTTGATCAATTTGACCTATTTCTGAGCTTTTGAGACCCGGTACGGGTCGTCAGGGCCAAATTTCCTATTGTCTCCATATCACAATTTATTTGTATGGTCAAAGGTTATACGTACACAGAAAATTGGGTCATTGTAACCGGAAGTGTAGCTTTCGAAGCTGTTTTCGCCCTACTATAAGTCTTCCGACATTTAAGTCACGGTCGACCTGAATCGCAAAACATTTCGGGGCGTAAAACATTTCGTGTCGCCCTATACATCATAGGTCTAGTCTGATGCATTCATCATGAGGCATTCTACACGGCCCGACTAAGACTGGGGAAATCCCCTCAGCTACACAAATACCGGTTAGTGTAAATTCTCATTTCGTTAATGCAGGACGGGCTGCTTCCTTACATTACCGGTGGGATTATCCAATGCTATCCAGAGATTTAAAGTGATCGAAGCAGACATAGCACACGTTAATCAGACTGTGTATCCAGTTGCAGCGTAAGTAAAGTATTAATTAAACTCAACGACCATCCCACTGTAAAATTCGCAAATGAAATTGCTGAGAACATTAATCACTTTAGCTATTTTTAAAATATTGCTAGGATCATTACTGTAATCACCTATGTTTCACTTTTAACATATCTTTCTAGATTCTATTTACAACCGCTTGTCGGATCTCTTTTTGCGTGGATGATTCAATATCTCGTTCGAAATGATATCTCAACGGCTATAATGTCAAACTTCCCAGTAAGTCACAGAAGATCCAAATACATAACTTTATTGAATGAAATACTTGATTTCATATCAAGGGTAAAATAAAGAAGAAATATTCCTCTCTCATTTCTCATCCAATTCGAACGCTTGATACTTCCTGAAAAGAATATTTGAAATACAGATTTTGTTGAGATAGATCTTTAAAATTTAACATGCTACATTTCGATGTTGCGCGATTTCAGGGGAAGGCTATTCAGGAAATGTGACAGGTTTTTGAAACACCTATACAAAGGCACACAAGCCTCCAACAACACATTTATGCCACTTTCTTGTTTAATATTCCTAGACCTCGCGCGTATTCATACAGTAATACTTATACTTGGCAAGACAAATACTAAAAAACAGTTTAGTAAAATAGGGTATCGAAAGATTGGTTGAGAAAACACAGCGGAAGAATAATAGTATTTTTTAAATTTCTGCTTGGTCCATCCAGCCCAATTCTTGTTATCCTTGACCTGATGTAACCACAGCTTAGAGCAGCATCACGGCACAAGTGCATTGTACAGTATTGTAAATACGAACACGTTATTATTGACGTGTTTCCTTCCAAGGCATATTTCGTAGTAGGCTTGGCACACGTCTATCGAATTCGATTAACTGTAATTTGTAACGCCAATGCTTTTTTAAACAATTGAATAGGGACCACTCAACGCTTTAACGGTTGCAAATCACAGAATCTCGACAATGTCATTTAGTGGAGGTTTCCACGAAGGTAAATCAATATTTACTTCACTTGGATATTTTAAATAATATAAAATTCAACGTTTATTAGGCTGGTTTACAATATATAATTAATCCATTAGAGGTATATATGTTATAACTAGGAAATACCGGAATGGGCTTTACTGCACTCAGCTACAATGGAACCATACGAATTGCTGCCGGGATAGACAATGGGATTGTGGATAGAAACAGACTTTCAGCCACAAAATTGATTGAATACTTTTTGGAAGAAGTTGAACTACTTAAGAAATTAGCACCAGCCTAGAAGGAAATTATTTCTGTTACTGTTCGTGTTCAGAACAAATCAGTATACAAACTATTTTTATAAACTAAAAACGCAATCACAGGAATTGGTGTTGTTGTTGAGTGTACATCGCAGCTACAGAAATTGCTTCGACACCCCATGCGGACTAGTTATTTATAATGAGTTAAAGTCTATGTTCTTCATGGAGAAGAAATAAATTCTGAAATCATTTATTATTTAGTACCCAATATCACATCGTTCAATTATAGTTTAGTACTTAATAACTCTTGTCTTTTACAAAGCAGTCGACTAGTACATAGTACTTGTGCTGTGGTTCTCACTATCTATGTGGTGAAAAGAACATAATCCAAACATGTTATCGTCAAAGACATTAAATATTTTAAAACCTGTCTTACGGCGCCTTTGCTCGGATAAAAAGGGAAAACATTTCGCACCACCCTGTATAGTAGTCGTACTAAAACATTGGAATAGGTATCTGTACAAATATCTTCTTACGTGGATTTAAAGGATTTTATATACGTCATTAAAATTGTTTAGTAGTTTTTACTAGAAAAACACTTTAGTGAAGTAGATGTTGTCATAGGTACTGGGCCTCTGGTTTTCCTTGCTTGTCCCGTCGGAAACCTCTCTGAAACCAAATCTGTTACTGCTCCCCGGTCAAGTTGTTCGGTACCCCGTGCCCTTAGCAGCAAACTTCTCCTAAATATGAAGCGAAACCACGGCCTTCAGAGAAACCGTGGCTCCGTTTATGAAACTAAATCCCTCAACCATTTGGTAATAAAGTGGAGTACCCGTTGCGGTGCGGTAGCATTATCCTTGTTCCTAAAACCCTACTAAAACCTGACCTTCTCTTCCCAATTGTCGGAGTCCGGACTCCGACACCGGCAACGGACTAGTCCGTGGCCCATTCACAGAGCTGAAGAGGTGAGAGCCTGGGAGGCTGAACTGAGATGTAAATCGGCAGAAATTAATTTAATACTGGCGGATCATTTAAGTTAGTTCTCCTCCGAATCGTAGAGACTGCCTGTTTGGTGCTCTGAATTATGGGTGAGTTATTGCCAATAGTAATAGAACCATTTTCTATTACTTGTGACTGGTCAGGGTAATAGGCTCTACATTTCTCACTAAATTTGGGTCAAATTACATATTTATTTTTTCCAACTAAGGCCTGGTCCTGTCTGAAGAAACCCATGCCTGAAGTTACGCACTACACTCCCCGAGAGGTGGAGTAACGAAAGCATTCTCAGAATAAAACTGACTTGTACTTTCAACAACCACTATTCGAAAATCCGCTTAATACTATAGTGGATCTGTTTATTCTGAATCGATTGCACCAAATCCCAAAGTCTCTACGGATGGTATTAACACAGGGGAGGTAATTAGCCTATCAGGGTAATTTAGCATGGACAAACAATGTGTAGAATTGCCTTAAAATGATAGCTATGTAGTGGCGAACAAGGTGCCATTGCCATAAAAGAGGATATACTACTGGGGGCGTAAAAATAACTGTGTGAAGGATTTCAACTACCCGGGTGGGTGGACAAATTCCGTAAGCGTATGAGATACTATCCCATAAGTAGCTTCAAAATACTTCACACAGTTATTTTTACACCCACGGTAAGCTGGTCGTTTCCTGAGGGCTCTCTTCTTGTCCTCAAGAAGTTACGCTTTGTAAGTTTGGCTGAGCCGTGAGAAGGGAAAGTGGGAAGTGACTCTAAACGATAAAGTGTTCAAATCCATTTAAAGAATATTTACAAAATTATATACAAATTATTGACAAGCAAATTACAAAATATGTTAACCCTATAATTAAACTACTTGCAACTTTGTAATACATGTTTTAGGCTCCTTCAGAGCCATCTTCATCTTTGAAATCAATCAACTCTCGTCTTGAGCATGGTTTTGAAGCCATGTCTCAAGTCACTATTCTCGTGATAGTTACAGCAGCAGCATCTCAGGTGCTGTAGGGCAAACGCCCACTTTTTAATAATCATTTTCAACAATTCGGTTTCTCAATAAAGGGGAAAAAAGTACTGTTTAGTGTTGTTTCCCCGCCCCAAATTATTCAGCGAAGTGTCAGGTCAGTTTTGCTAAGTAAGGCTAGGCTGATCGCGAACAGGTTTAATATCCCAGTTTTTTTTTGAGAAATCTAACTTATTCCTACGTATTGTCGTGCAACCTGAATTCACGCCTTGCCTGGAAACCCAATCAATTCAATCTGGTCTGTCCTTATCAGTCGGAGTCTCTTCGTCTTACACGCGCTTGGATGCTTCCAATCCAGAGAGCCTTCCTTACCTTTCTCAGGGAAGAAAAGAAACTTTTGTCCATCCATTGAACTCCCTTCGCCTCTTTTTTGGCGAGATGTTGAAAGATTGGCTATAAATTTTCCATGCTCCCCTTCCTTGTGAACAAGGACAAATACTTAGACTTACTTAGTCAGCATTAAACCCATTGTTGAACTCTTGGAGCGTTACTTTGTGAAAAGCGAAGAGATGAGTATAAGCCAAGTAGGCCTTCCGGAAAGTTCCTTTCATCCTCTTCCCATATATTATAAAGGGACGTATGGATAAATCTAATCCCAGTTTCCGGACGAGCATATGTTGATTGGGAGAAGAGTCAAAAGCCCACAACTCCCAACTTGTAACTTATTTATTGCGCTGTATTATTCCTCGAGAACTGTACAGTGGGACATATGCAAAGATTTTTGAAAGCAATGTGCTGAGCTCCGTATGAGGTGGTTTGAGGACGGTGGATTGGAGCAGATGATGATGGTGCGTATCATGAGCGGAGAAAAATCAATAAATATAAATCATCTCCTATCTCCCACTGCTACTTTCCCATTGTGCGGAGGGAAGAGGGGGAAATCTTACTCACACTTTCTTTTATTTTTTCTTTTCAAGGAAATTTCGAAGCTCTGAAAAGACGAAGGTGACAGGGATTGTCCTTTCACTCAATACGAAAGAAATGGAGTCCAGCTGAGCCCATGTGAAATCCAAGGAAATCTATAAAAATTCAATCCCTTCCCCCGCCGACAGTGCAAGTCTGCCTGGGTCGCTGAGAGACAGAAACTATTTACTTCCAGGTACTGCAGATATGCATAGTACTAATAATACAACGAATATTTCACATTTCATATACAGACAAACTTATCTATACCAGATGCATACAAATGTTCATCCTTGAATATCTTAGAAACCTTCTTCGGTCGAAATTCAACGTGACATGTGACATGACGTTTGAGCTGCGACAGTTGGACTGTATGGAATTCAGTATTCAAAATCCTAAGTGTTATACAAATGTATTCAACTTAGATCGGTCTATGCTATATTTTGACAATGAATTGTTGACTAATATGTGGTTATGTTTTATTTTGATTAGGCAGTATACTCTCGATAAAGTTGCCGAGTTTGCGGGGTTTCGTCAATTTTCTTCTCTTTTGTTTTGTAGGTATTCAAAGCCGTTGATCGCAGCATAATCAATTGAGATCAATTTTGTTTATGTTTTGCTTTCTGATTCATCCATATGTCGGAGATTTTTAAGGTAAGTATTAAATGCAAGTAAGTGTCCTCGTTCTGAGTCACATAAAACGAATAGAAATATGCCATGGAAAATACGGAATGAATATACGGAGTGACTTCGAGGGCTGGAATACAATGCTCGATACGCGCTCACTAAGTTCAACTGGTTGAGTGCTGCACTGGCGCTGCCAGGAGAGGTTTATTAACTTCGGCTGCCCAACCAGAAGACAATCAAATTAGGGTACTTCCGAAAAAGTTTTTATTCCCACAGAACCGCCTACTTTTCACACGTTAGTTATTTAGAAGAGCGCGGCATATATCAAGGAGACCATTTGCCTTCATTTCACCATAAAACCTCGATTTCCGCATCCTCACGACCCATGACCACAGAGCCCATGATACACCTACTCTCTTTTTTACAGGAACTAACCAAAAGCCCAGGGAACAAACATGCAAAGCAAATACTAAGGCATTGAACCGAAAATGTTGTAAGTCCCGCGTATATTTATTTGAATGGGACTGTAAATGGAAAATGCTTAAGATGTTTCAGGCTGATACTCCAAACGTCGTATCATAATGCTGTCAACGGAATCGACGGGTTTTCTCTTATCTAAAATGCCTTTCCCACTTTTCTCTACCCGCCTGCATTACGCGTGGTCATGGGCTCCCAAGTCCTCCGCCTTTTCTCCCTACCAATCTCCTTTATTTGTTCGACTAACATAACATAAAATAGGGAGCTGAACAATAGGGGTTCGGCGGCTGAGCTTTGAGTCTTCTTTCATGGCTCTGGATGGTTATGTCAGAATTATACGCCCTACCAAAAATCTCCGTTCGACTACTAACTCAGGCCCACTTCTCACCACATCAGTGTCAATTTAGAGTGATTGAACAATTGCCTAATTGGTTTTGAGAAAATAGGATGGCTTGCAATCCTGGCATGGTTACTTATTTATAACTCCTAGGCATGAAATGCTAAGTAGATATACAGAGTACGGATTATAATAAATGTTGAAGAAATAAAAAACAAATAATGAAAAGTTTCGGCGTCCATCTACTATGAAGACATTAATAGGTTTGACTTCTATAACTTACTTATTGCCGTCTCTCGACTACTTCTATATATAAAACTATTTTATCTCGTCAACCGTGTAATCCTAAGCAGGGTTGAACAGAATCGCGATTCACGATATCTACAGATAGTCTGTAGTTGTTTAACCTAGAAATATATCATTGGCTGGTTACTCTGGGTGGTTACTAGGAAACTCCGTTTCAGAATAATACCTATTATTTAAATACACCAGTACAAGAAAGGGCAAAAATTGTTTTACAAGTTACATTAAACAAACGGAAGATATTCAAAGTACCCCGTCTGCTTGTGTGATTCGAATTCCAACCCTGACGCTGGGCATTGTTTTAGGTGTTGGTTTATGATGTTGGTGACTACTGGAGGTTTGGAGTTGGTTCGACGTAATATGTTAGTTGTAAGAGCGTCAGCGTGTAAACCATCCGTAAAAAGGATTAGGAATACAAATCTATCAATGAAAATCCTTTTCGTGTAAGACCCACGTACCACCACCAAACTAACGCCCGTTCTCCTAAGCGAGCGAGAGAGTGAGAGTCAACATTTTCTCTGTCTCCGGCCCGATAAGAGTTTCTTCATAACCCCATGGGATACTCGAATTGCTTTTTAGGAAATTACACTTTTACCACTCCGCTCTCTCTTCCACAAAACTTCACCTTTCTTTCTGCTTCTACTTAGACGCCTCGGCTGGATTCCACGGACAACTGGAACCGTGCCTTTTTTACTGTTCCATTTATTCTCCTCTTCTGCACTCTCCCCGACTTATTTCAACTTCAGCTCGATTCTCCTCTATTGACAACGAACTCACTTCAAAGAATGTAACAGTGACTATCACAGACTCGAGAAGACTATTAGAGACGTGCTAAATTTCTTTTTCAGATGAATTACTGTTGGGATTGTGGTCAATTTCACGTTCACGGTTATAACTTTTACAATTTACGGCTGTTTACACTAATCCAATTAGCATAAAACCGAATTTTCAAAAAACAGTTGTTAATATTTTTTCTGCAGACTAGAGCTTCGAATTCTATGTAGTAAATATTTAGGATGAAAGAACTATTTCCTACTTTATTATGTGTTTACTCACAGACCGTTGAAAAGGATTCAAATAAAACCCGGTGTCTTAAACTCATAATCATATGTTGAATAATTACATCCAACTTAGGCGAAAACACCTTATTTGCCGGCTTTTGGCTAGGTGATTATAAGTTACTTTTTAGCTGATGATTACTCTTTAGTTGATGTTAATATGGCATGTGATGGACGCTCATGTTTCAGTTTCAGTCGTGATGGAAATAGCATTGCGTGCTGACAGAGTCGAGACCGGATTTACTTTTTCTGTTACCTATCCGACTGAGTACGTGGAGGAGCCCACACTTCCACCCAACATCAATGACCCAAGAATAAAGAACTAACGAGACTGATTTGCATTTTGGCGACTGTGTTCCTTTTCCCTTCACCTAAATTAAGGCCGTTGCTTAATGCCCAGGACTGAGAATTCCTAATTAACTCTTTCGTTTACAACTTGGAAAAGGGTTGACGGTACCATACACATAGTGGAATTACATTGAGATTGATTGCTTTTATCATCTAAAACTCCCACTTTCTCTTCCACTCCCAGTCTGGACTATTTACGGACTTTTCCAACCAATCCTTTCGACGTGTGACCATTTAGCCCTGTGGAGTTCATATGCGTCATCTCAATGTTTATTTCAAATTGAAAATTTCATCAGCATTACATCAAGCACAACTTAATTTAACACATGATATGTTTATGAATGAAAGCCTAAGGAATAAACCCACCAGGCAAAAAAAAAGGCAACGCGGTCACACGACCAATTGTTCGATGCGAAAAGACCGGAAGCTACGCTTTTCTTTTCGTCCATGGAATTTCATGAGCTCAGCACTCCCATCAGCCACCCGTTCTTATCTTCTCCTCACTTCCTCCGTACACAAAGGAGAGGAAAGGCCTTGTAGACATAAGCACTGTTCAACTTTTGAGCTCTCAACTTAAGAACTCCAACCTTGTTTTCATTTTTCCACTTCTTAAAACAACTTAGGCCTCAAATACAGTATTTAACGAGGCAATTAAGACCCCTGAATTAGGAGCACTAGGTACTAGCAAAGAATCAATATTTTTTCATCTATCTAGCTGGTGTTATTCCAAACAAAAAGGTGCTTTTTGTCCCATTCTGGCATGACACGCTTTCACGCGAAGGCGGACCAGACCAAGCTGGCATGGCGTTAATTTGGATTTGGAAGCATAACTCAAAAATTACTGCAGTAGTGAACATTGGGAAGATCAAATTGTTTGGTTTTTCAACACTGAACCCTAGTACATATATCTGTAAAAGCTTTCAGAAATTATTGGTGTATCATTATTGATGCGATTTTATATTCAATTGCACTTATACCGCAAACTGTTTAGTTTATAATAGCTTGGCTCCAAATATCAAAGAAACTAATACAAGGAATGTTTCATAAACTTTCCCAAAATCCATACTTCAGCACCACTGTATACTCACAAGACAGGACTTTGTATATGATTTATAGTCTACTAATTGATTTTTTTAGAAACCCTCATGTGAATATTTTTTCTAGATATGTAATAATAATCGAATTTATTTGACATACCCGCAGGTTAATCAACTGTTCTAGATATATTATAATGTACGATTTGCCGATCGCATACTTTAAGACATAAGCTTAATTGGTATGTTATTATGCTTCAGTTAGGCTAGAGACATTATTGTTATATCTGTTGCAAACTCTACAAAAACCCTTCGAACTACAGACCTCTCCAGACCATTCGAGGCAATTCAGGGGGTTAACTGCACGTTGAGTACTCGTAGTGAAATAAGAGGCGGGAAGTGCATTTATAATTTCAGCACAGGAGCTTTACCTGTCCCGCCGAAATCGTGAGTAATGACTCGGGAAATTCAGGAGAGAGTAATACTTGTGAGTCTGAAGCGGAGAAAGTATTCGGCTGGTGAAAGGCGTTGAGTCTTGGAGGGAGGCGATGCTTCTAGTCTGTTGCTCCTTCGACCCAAGGACCCAGTCTGTTGAAAGTAATTACCAATTACAGGAAGACTTTATGCTGGGTGGGAAATTTTGAAAGTCTCCTCTGAGGCTCGTACATGCTCTCGTCTAACAAGAAATAAATGTACATACGACTCTCTTGGGAAGATTTAAAAAATTCCTCGAGCTTCTGCATTTTGCGAAAGAGGAAAGCGAGCCCGGTTCGGATTCAGAGTGCAATGTGCAATGCAACTACTTCAAACTATGTAGATGTAGACGGGTGAATTTGCAGCTAAAAGAGAGGCATGCATGTTTTTATTGTTTACGACCATAATGGATCCTGCCTACATCCAGGCTCCACTTCCCAATTAGCCCAGTTTAACCCTGTTTTCAGGAATTACGAGAGCTGTGTGTCATTGTATCTCGTGGAAATGCCAGGTTTAGGAATTTTAAGTTAGTGCATTCTCCATTTACTCTCCGCAGGAAGAATCTAATTATCTTGATTTAGGTCTTAAGCTGTAAGGACTTAAGTTCCTTGATTTAGTGACAAGAGTTGTTTTGCCAAAGCAATGTTGTAATGACACATTCAACAACCACAATCATTGACAGATCTTGTTTTCCCAACCATGGTTTAAAGATAGGTTTGACACATCTGCGTGCTACATCACTTCTGCGGGGTTGTTGGAGGTAGGCCGGGTGTCTTGTTTACTAAAACCCAACTTAGGCAGAGGTGTATAAATAAAGTCTCTTTCCCGGGTGTACGTATGTACATACAGTACTTCTGTGGTAGAGGGAGAAAAGAATAATTCCCTTGATGACACACCAAAGTATTTCATTACTCACGTCCCAATGTCTCTCCCGGTACACTTTGCATACAACTAAGCATCCTCCGGTCGGAGTCAAACTAACTCATCTCGAACCCTACTTACGCCTTGCTTTTTGTGTTACCTAAGCTTAAGCTGAAGCATCAATTCCGAGTTCTAGCTGGCTGCTACACCATGCAAATCTCCAAAAACACTCTAAACAATGTCAATTGCCTGGAACTGACATCATCATCTGTTTAAAAGGTAATTCAAAGTAAGTACCTCACATACTACACTTGAGCCGTGACTTGACAAGAGAGAGAAGCTTTTGAGCTTCCACGACCAAGCTGAAAAGCAAATAATTAAAATCACTCCAACTCAACCACCACTGTCTTCGTCAAGGTGATAAATAGAGGAAAGGGTTAGCCCCAGCATTTCAGGATTCACAACAGGATTTTCACATGGAACTAACATAATCGTTTTTCACTAAAAAAAACACAAAATCCCTTCTCTGTACTCTCCGTTCCAGTAAATCAATCATTGATGCTACTACGGGGATTCTGGGTTTTAAAAAATGTTACGGTGACCACATCCGAGTCGTCTTTTTTATTGTTAAAAAAAGAGTAATTCAGCTCAACCCACGCATGCTATTTCAATTCAAACCCTCAGCCTGACTCATATGAGCGTGTAATATGGAATTGAATTCAATTTTCTATGCAAATCGTTTCATTATCAACGTCTTTTCTGCACAGCGGGACTCAAATGCAGTAAGTACTCAAGTCAGGCAACCTGACCGAGGCAAGGTATGTATATCCGTTCATATCTTACCTCCTTCGCCATTACGCCTGACATAACATCTCCATTAAAAACTACTATATGTCCATGTCATAAGCAGAGAATTGAGGGAAGGATAGAGTCTGCTCTGTTACGGCGTAATATCTTTTTTTATACTTTTAAATAGAAGCCTTATTTTGATAGTAGTATTCTTAAATCAACCTTTGCCGGAGAGTGAAAAAAATGTTGGGATATTTTCTTGGAAATACGCTGATTTTTCTTGAGAAGTGCAAAAAGCCGTTTTTCTACTCCTGAGCGTCTTCTATTGCAGAACCACTTACAGAGAACATAATGGAATAAACGCCATAAAATAGATCCATTATCACTCGCTCATAATCATAAGTTTTCCCCCTGCTGACTTCCCTAAGTTTCCCGACCCAAAGCGATATAATAGTCATGTTCTATTCTTATGCATCACACATGTGTGTGAATGTATTTGTGGATGGATGATTACGAAAACATTTGAAATGGTAAATTATAATAATGGATGAGAGCAAAGTTACTCCGAGCATAGAGTGCACTGTTGAGTCTAACTCCTTTCATTCCGATTTTTCCTAACGTCTCAAATGCAAATGTGAATCTTTGAAAGTCGTTTAGTTCATTTATCATGGGGAAAAGGAGTTTTAAGGCTTGTGAATGTCTTTATGTTGCTTCAACCTTCAACACAGGTTTCTACTTATTTCATACGTTTCAGCAAATAATTTACATATAATATGTTTCTCTAATAAAACCTCTACTTCCATTTCGTGCATTTAATCTTCAAAGAACCGTCTCTCTCTCCGTGAATGAAGTTTATTAATGTGGGGACGTGGGAAGAATATAATTGCAGTTTAAGGCATGCTGAAATCCTAACTTTGAAAACTTTTTGAAGCGTAAACTATTACTCTACTTCTGCCTGACTAATCCACCATCTCTTCTTTTGAGGCTACAAACGGGAATATATAGTACGCAAATTGGTCGAGTTATCAAAGATTTTATTCTTAATTTTTGCATTTTCTAGGGATTGCTTGACGAGCGTTATATTCGCCCATATTTTCAGCCAAATATCGGATTCCTAACTCACGGCCACATCGTGTAGGCTAGGCGTCGTACAATACGTATATCACACCTCAAGATCTGCTCTCTAACTTGATATTAGTCACAATGTACCTACCTTCTATTAAATAAATATTATCAAATAATTGTAATGTCGGAAATCTATTTGAATTTTGGATATTTTATTTACAATTTTTAAGCTAGCAGTTCAATGTTAAATTAGTTAAGTATCTCGAGTCATCTTGCACACCGATGGACAGAACTCCAAATATTGCCGTAAATTTATATTTATTCACGTCGTAATACTGCAGTTTAGCCAACGGGTTATAAAATTGATGATTTTGCGCTGTCGAAAACGGCTAAATTGTAAAATACGAAATTCTGCAGATAAAGCAACAGAGTCACAACCGCGTGAACCAGATTCAACTCTACAATTACAGTAATTTCTTATACAAGGACCCAGAAAATCTCTATATCTGGCAGACATGAAGGAAGCTTTGAGTTTCCGAATCCCACTAGTGTGTTACGACTTGATTGTCGCAATTGCCAGATGATCCCGACCTCCTAAATCCCGTAAGGAAGAGCAAGAGGGCAACAATAGACGGAATAGTAGTCACCACCTAGTCCTGTACGTGAGGGACGAGTGAAAGTCCAAAGTTGAAATCCCAAAGAGCTCTAGGAAGACCCTAGCACGGAGTAGTTGTAAAAACAAATAGCTGAGTTGACTCTGATTTTGATTATCAGCACAAGCCTATGGCAGGCGTGTCTCGGTCTCGGTGGTTGTTTGGACGAGGCACCAGCAGCGAGGAGCCGAGCCCAGAGAGGCCTCAGGATAAACTTTCAATTTTCAAAAGAAAATAGACATGGATTTTGTATAAATAGGCTCTCGCTCTCTCCCGCCTCGTCCAAAGTTGAAAGTAGTGAAACATTATTACGCACATAAAGTGTTTAGCTCCTTTCCCCCTCCAGTTTAGTTGGCATCACATATGTGCCAATATCGGAACGAGGAGGGGTCTTTCAACTAATCCCATTATCATTCTAATAATACAAGTTGTCTCAAACCGAGCAAGGGAAAAAACCGAGTGTAAATTATTGCTTTTTTCTTCTTCCTCGAATCTCAACTTCTTATTTTAGGATAGCTCTCTGACAATTCCGCATCAGTTGACGAAAATATATATGTGTTTTAGGCTTGGCTTATTACTAATAGTTCCGACAAAAATGCTGAAACTTGCCCCCAAACGTGTTCCGACAAAACAATTTTTCGGCAATTCTAATTTGTACAGGTTCGGTTAGGTTAGGTTTGATCCTGACCCGATGTACGATTTTTTACCAAATGAACCGGATAAAGGAAGTCACTTCATCGCAGATAGCAGACCCTCCGTTGTGACACAGATTTACAGTAAGCAGTGTTATAACTGCCCAGCCGATACCTGTATAAACTAAGGTTTAGTCACACAGGCTGAAACGCAGAACCATTCAATTGGCGTGTAACGCCTTATTTCTACTTTCTTCCTACTTTCCCCTATTTCATCTTGACTTCGACTACCCTCCTATTTCCTTTCGATTCTAATTATTTTTTTTCAGCTAGATTTCTTCAAACCCCTCCAAACTCCGCTTTTGTCTCCAGCAGCTTCTGCCTGACTCTGGTCTGTTCTATGACTTTGGCTGAGGTTTCGCCTTCGGTTCGGAGAGGGCAAATTAAACCTCGGTAGGAGTTGGGTGAATTCACTCGGGGTTCAGAACAACATCAGATTCGATTGAAACAAACTGAGACTGAGATTGGATCGTCTTCCCGTCGTCTTTCTCTCTCCTAAGACTTAACTTTGTTGGATGGTGCTGCTCGGGTCCTTTTAGACCAGAGTGGTTTTATCAGATACTACGCTTCGTATGTCCGTTCGTCCTAAACTACAGTATATTTACTATCCTCACGCATGCCTTCAAAGTCGAAGCAAAATCGTTGAGCGATGAACGAAGCGCATCTTTGTATACCAGAAGAGTATTAAGGGATAATCCATGCTATCTCTGTCCGATTCTCTTTTAACGAATGCCAGTAAACTCAGAGCAGGATCATTGCGCAATGCAAATATTACGAAATGGGACTTTTTTCAAAAAATTATCAATCCTTCTGGTCCCGTGCTGCCGTGAAGCGGGTTTTTCCACAATGTCCTCGGCAGCAGCGGAGGTTTTGGAGAGTTCAACTAGGTTTGTGGTTGGAGGTTTTCCTGCCCGGGTCCAATGTCTATATGCCTTTACCCATGTAGTAGGCTCCATGGACTGGGTGAACAAATAAGTCAAAATCCAAACCAACTGAGATGGAAGTACAATACGCTTTTGGCATGTTTGGCTTTTCCTCGAGAGCTCAGTCGATTATCTTTGGATTTGTACTCGAAGAGTCGTCCAACTCCCTAACTTAGTTTTATATCATTCTATTCTCAATTCCAGCTATTCCAGGCTCTACGTGGCTACATTCTACAGATACTCCTCCAGATCGGGAGCACGAACCCAAAGGCCTTGTACATCAGTGCTCTTCTCTTCTATCGGGGCGTTGTGGTGAAGCAAAGTTTTTGATATGATGAAGCATCCTCAATAACAAAAGTTTTTTTTCGCCCTCGCTTTCTCTCTCTTTCTCTCTTCTCCTTTCTCCTGTATTTTAGTACGTGCCAGAGTTTCTATTATTACCAAATTTCGGACTTTTTGAGTATACCCGTGTTTGTACTCTGTAGTATAGATGGTTTGCTTTGGTTTCGATATAGAGCTGACATGGGGCAGAGGAGATTAGGTCAGGAGGGGAAAGAATAGTTGAGATTGGGGATAAGTAATGTCTGTTTGAGGATAACATCACGTTTTTGGAGGCTCGAAGCCTCTTCTGCAGGAAGAAGGAAATGGAGCATTAAGTGTATTAACCCGAAGGTGCGTACTGGGCGAAGGAGGTGATAAATATATCAGAATTATTAGTGGCTTCTCCTTGGCTCTCAGAAATTAACCTTTACTTTACTTGCCTAAAACCTGCCTAAAACTGAGTTTATGAGAGGGCAGGGTAGTAGTGGAAAACAAAAGGTTTTTTTCAACTCTCCTCATCCTTTTGGCACAACCATTTCTCAAATTGAAAATTGTTTTTTTTCTACTCCTCTGCTTCTCTCGAAATGTCAAGGGGCGTTGAGAACAATAAGTCACAGTGACTAAATGCCTCTTCCTTCCTCCGTGTGGGTAGGTGGACCTACTTATTCATTACATCAATCGTCTTCAGAGTCCACTGACCCTCCTGCTGCCGGGAATTTGGGCTTGAGATTCCATTTTTTAAGCATGCATTGATAATGTCGGCGTAGTAATTAAGTGATAATTCAACTATTTCCAACTGTGTTAGAAATTTGAAATGAGTGCATACTTCCAGTTCCAAAAACTTTGGAGTAGAGACATGTATAGAATTCGTTCGCGGAGAATTACACTTTACAAGGAAATTTATGCACAGCCTTGAATTTAACAACTATATAATTGAAGTACACATGAAGTCTGAAACAGTGCTACGTTCAGAAGATGTTAAGAAAGTTAGAAATTGTCCTATGCATTTGCAATTACAGTATAGGTTGAGCTCAGTCATAGTCTTAGTCCATAAAGATCAATTTCTCAAATTTAGCTAACTCAGATGCATCTCAAATTATGCTTTAAATTAAATCTTTATCGACGACCTATCGTAAATTTGAATGCGAATTTATGAAACAAATAATATCTCGACCATACAATAGTATTGCGATAGGATATTGGATTAAATTAAGCCAAACCTCTGTCAGCGACTGCATATGGTAGTTTGGTCGACTCAAGTACTAAAGTAGCGTAATTGATCAAGCTCAATTGGTCTGGAATCCGGTGAATTGATGTCTTATGTTGACATGGGCGTAGGGATGAGTAATGAATTTGAGCACTGGAGCTCAGGAGTATTTAGGCAGGTTTGTACTAACATTTTCCTCTCCGAGTTCGTAATAAATCGCTCCTGCCAGTCAGGGCACAATTAATGCCTTGCTTTTCAACATTATTTCACTCACACTCAAGGAATTGAGAGCGACGGAGACAGGGACGACTCCCCGACAAGTGTTTATAGACTAATAAAAATGCATGATGCATATCTCTTCGGCTTTTGGCATTAGCCAAGTACTAAAAAAAGCTAAAGGGAACCAAGTGTGATTCATGAATCATGAGTAAGTCGTATAGCTCGTGGTGCCTCGTCGTAAACATGTTGTTATACTTCTTTTTCCACTCTCTTACATATGTGATAAAAAGCTTGTACTTACTAAAATCATTTTATCATATAATATAATGTACACTAGGTGTAATAAAAAATGCATTGGGTTTAACTGCTGATTACTCTTTATTAAGCCCATTCCGTCCTTAATGTGCCTTGCACGACTCCGAACACACAAAAAAGTGGACTAATTATTAAAGTTATCCATTTAGACTCATTGTTACGAAACAGGAATTATTGCTTGTTGAACAATACATATTTCCAAAACCAAAACTCGCAATCATCACCGTATTATGTATCATTAGATGCCGAAAAACATAGAGCTTCATTTGTGAGAAGTTGTTGTGCGGAGCTAATGGCTTTTTGCCAAACCCAAACTAGAGAATTTTAAGCTACACACAGTACATCCACACACAGACATACCTAGTTCAGCTGGGAATAAAGTGATTCATTTGGAAATCTTAAGGTTACACAGGCTAGGTAGGAGAATCAAGAATCAAGCTTAGGAAAATAAGAATTTACTAAATGTCACTGTGATAACTTCGGCGTCTCTGGAAATTCCAAGCGGCTGAAAATAAACGTTGAGTTTGGTAAAGCCCAAGTTTTTTTTCTCTCTCGTTCGTTTCCTATTCCCATACCATTGCCTCGTCCCCGTGCTCCCTTTTGTCACAGTTCGTAGCCATTACAGAGCGAAGCATAAGGTGAACAAGTGTGCTCCTTTGAAATCCTAATGAATGACTGTGGTGATGTACAAATAAATTGAGTCGAAGATGGAGTCTCTCGCTTCTTTCTCAGAAAAACCCGAAAGAGCCGTGTGGGACTCTTGGCAAAATACTGTTGGCAATCAAGGGAATCTATCTTCTTAGCCGCGCCGCCTGCCTCCACCATCGACGCGAGATTGGTACAATGCCGGAGTAAAAAAAGAAGGAAATAGTGTTCAACTGCCTTTGACATTATTTTTTTTTCTTGCCGAAGCTCTTAGGACTGATGTAACACATTTGGGTCTGAGAGGACACCCGGACTCCGATCCTGGTTTGGCCACAGAGTTTGACATGTGACATATTGTTCTAGGAAAGAAGAAAAAGTGAAGCTCCTCACTCACTCCCTCATTCCATCCCGGGAGTTGTTGGGAAACTTGGGCTCAGTCAGAGCCTGGCCGCTCCTCGCTGGCTTTTCCTCCTAAAAACCCTTCCAATTCCAAATACCGAGAAATCCAAAAATGAAAGTGGAGGACAATGTACAATAGCGATAGAGCGGAGGCGAGAAAAAGTTCTGGGAAAGTGGAATAAAGTCGAGTCCGCAATTTATGTACTAATATTATATTGTTTGCTCTTACATACCGTGAGTTATCAATGTGGTTCTATCTCTGTTGCCCACTTTTTTGGGTTATAGATTCCTGCTTTTGCTACGGCTACGGGGTAAGGTTACAGGTTACAGGCAACAGATAGACTTTTTTCTTAGGTATTCTGCTTTTTGTACTGAGAATGAGTTTTCACAGAGGTCTCTCACCGTCGTTTGGCAGGACTAGAACCTCGATTGCATCCTTTATTCATGTGCTTTGTATGTAGTATTTGTTTGAGCGATAGCTTGTTCGTTTTGTTCGAGTTCAACTCTTGAAAAGCCATCAAATTTGGCTTAATTCCAGTACTAATGCTACGAGCTAGAGAAAATGAGCCTGCAAATTCATAGTTAAATAATGAAAAATACACCCGAATTCGAATATTCACTGACCATATAATAGCAATCAAGTTTTTTAAAAGGCCTTGTAAGGACATTAAATGTGACTTTTGAGTATTTTTTGAGTCGTGACTGACAATATCGCGACTCAATGAACATTAAACTGTTGGTTTTTGCTGAAATGCAATATCGTAAACTAGAAATTTTAAGGGACAAACACAAATCTTAATTGTTAACTGTAAGAAGATCCAAGAAAGACGAGTCCGAGAAAGTTGACGTTCGCGGGAGTAACAAATTTACTACTTCTGGCGCCGCAAGGCCTAATTGGAAGAAACAATTAATGACCCACCCTCATGGATTTCCGCAACCCGGTGACTTTATGACTCTTAATCCTCCCTTGTCTGTTGAGGAGGGAGGTGCATGCCATTTCCCAGTACCCAGGCCCACATACATTAAACCCCCGCTTTCTCTTGCCAATATTCCCAGTCCTGGTTGGGTGTTCGGTTTCGGTTCCAGGCTCCAGCGTGTCCACGAGAGTAGTGTGGAGGAATATTATTAGGCTGTATAATTCCTACACATTTTATTCTTCCCATATGTCACAATTGGAATTTTACGTCTTTCCACACATGGGGCACTTTTGGTGGGAGTTACAGTTTCAGTAGTCTTATTAAAGCCTGGGAACTGAAGGGAGGGGAAACGGGAATCATTAAATTAAGGTTATATTACTGAAACGAGGAGAATTTTACGGTTACGACAAAACTAACTAAACTGAACCAACCTTGTTTCTGCTTTTTACTCCATGTCTCATGCAGCTTCTTCTGCAATTATATTATCGCTTCGAGAATAGTTAACACAACCTGTGCTGTGGTTTACGACTTTTACCAACTTCGGACTGACGCTGTGTTGAGAGAGACTAATTTTCACATTTGCAGGAACTGGTGATGGAGTTTGCACTAATCCAAAATAATAATGTGAGCCACAGGATAGAGGCATATGAGTGGCTTTGGCATATACACAATACACACACATGCACGTTCACAAACATATACTTATCTCTAAATTAGAAGCTTAACAACTGCACAAAAATATCCCCGAATATGAATTTTAGAATTTAGAGAAAATAAGGATGAGATTTCTAATCACATGTTTACATTTATCAGGTAGAATTTCAGGTTTAACATTTATTCAATGTAAAGGTTTTAACATTCAATGTTAAGTGCTTAAAATGCGCTTACCAGATGCAGAAACTAGATATGCTATGCGTATGGAACATATAGGTAGTGGCAATGACAGATTAAAATTAGTGGCTATTTAAATTGTGATTCTGAAACATATGCAAAAGGTCCTTATACCTTACAGTCGTAACGAAAGGACTGGGTAGGTATCGGAATCGTATAAATTAGTGCTAACTAAAGAAGATATTGAACAGACACGTAGACACTACATAGAAACCAAATGAATCTTTAAAAAATCCTAAATACCTGGTTTACGGCAACTTGGCAGAACGAATGATATACAGTATACACGGGCTTTCTTGTAAATGAACTCGGAACCTTAGCATGACTAGAGTCGCATAATTGCATATTTGCATTAGTATTGTAAATAATATTATGTATTTTTAGTGTATTTTTTAAAGCAGCGCTTTCATGAATTGCACCAGGTTTAAATACGATTGGGCATTTTTACTGCGCTGCGGCTTCAGAATATATTACACGATTCATAAATTTTTCATCACGCAATAATTTTGCAGCCACGTGTAAGGCATTCATTAGAGAAGTATATCTGTACACGGACGGACAGACGGCGTGTAAAATCCCGTAAAACCTTCCAGCCTGAAATCAGAACTTCTAAAAATATACCAAATATTTAGAATACCTAACACGCTTGTACTGTACACAGCGCCTCTTGTACACATGGTTTGTATTTCAATTTAACTACTAGCGGCATTGTGATGAACGGCAATGTGGAATTGCACGAGCGACCTCAGCTTGCATGTGGACTGTTGTGGAACTTTCGTCGTAGCTCCTGCCAAATTCGTCGTGGGATTAAAAAAATTATTGTCATTTCCTGGAGACGCTGAGCAGAAGCCGGGCAGGGAGAATGAAGCTCATTGACTTATGAGACAGCATGGAGGAAGGAGGGGTAGGGGAAGTTGGAAATTGTAGTTGATAATGTACGTCATTATTTAGAAAGTTAGGGCGCAATTTTCAGTGAATAAATTTGAGGCTTTGTAGGACTCCTCGTCGAAGGAGTTTATGAGAAGAATAAAACTGGGCTTCTGTTTCTTCTCCGTACTTAATACATAATACATTTGGAAAAGGAAGCAGAGATAAAAGTGACTTGGGAACTCTTTCTCCCAACCAGGCCTGGCTCGGCCTTCTCTGCCTGACATAGGCTTCATTTCTGGAGATGGAACAGAACCAGCAAAAAAAAACCGGCAGTTCTTTTCCAAACTTTCCATTTCCCAACCCCTCCCTCCTCCATCCAATATCTTCCCTCCCTAACTTTCCTCCATGTATTTGCATTCGAGGAACTTAACGAGTTCCTTATCGAGAGCTAATCAAGAACAACGTTTGAGAGCACACACAATATGTTTTTTATCTCGACTGTCTGCCTCCACAAACTACTTTTACTTATAAATAAATACCTACCCTAGTTCTTAGGCCTTGCGGGTTGATCACACCAAAATCTATGCCTTTGTCCAATTTACCAGGCTCGGCTCGATTCGAAAAATTGTGTTAGCATTTTGAACCTCCGACGGAAGGTTTAATCAAAATCCTTCGATCAATCTTAACAATCGTAGGTATCTTTATTAATTACAGAATTCTTGGAGATTCTGTAAAATTAACTCAAAATATATGAGAAAGTTCAATATTTTTATTTGATTCAAAATTTAATTTGCCTAATTTTTGGTAACTTCTATTAGATATAGCAATTATTTAAAGAGATTGATCCAAAGAGAACATATATCCGTGATCAGTGCAATGACTACGATAAACTTGTTCAATAATGCCCGATCGGGTTAAATTAAAGCCCTACTTAACCCATGCATTTTTACTGTTTGGGATCCTTGTGAACCAAAGGGTGCGCTTTTTTGCAAAAACACAATCTCAAATGACTTTGTTAACGCTTACGTCTGAACTGCACTATGCACATTGTGCATTTAATGCATACATAATTGTAAAGCAATAGACTTTACTAGTAATTATATCATATTAAATCATCATATTATAACTCATGTAACGATCAATGCTTACAATAACAAGCGTTGATTATCTACATATGATTTACAAATATTGAAAAAATGTTAAACCCGAGTTAACAATTTGTAACTTGACCCAATATATTCGTAAACCCTGTTGATCATGTCAAAATTACCGCGTACTAATTTAGCCACGAACCAAAGATAGTGCAGTTGAGAAATATTATGCACTATTATGGATTTCAGAGGATACCGCATACCGCCTGGTTCCCTGAAAAAATCGCTCACTCTGTGATAAATGGTACTGTCATCTTAACACAAAATGGAAAATTATTGTTTCATTCTCTTATAACTAAAGCCCATTTCTCATTCCCTAGCTTTACCTTAGTACCGGTCCACTTCAGCTAGCACCGCGCCAGGCTCAGACCCATCTTGACAATGATGGTGTGTGAAGTAGATGCTACTTCCTTGACTTGGCTTGCCCTGGTTCCTTGATTCAATTCAGTATGAAGAATGAGGAGGAAGAACTGAAGGAACTATGGAGAAGAAAAGGATTTACCCGGCCAAACCCGCCCAAGAGCCTGCAGCCCTTCAAAGTCTCGTTTTATAAGAACATCATCCTAGGCTTTCTCTCAACGCCCAACGCATTCCTTCGATAGTTTCTCCGTCCTAAGTGCCTTCAGCTTATAAGGTATAGATGCAGACAAGAGAGAAAGTGGGCTAAAGCAATAAGCGGCGGAGAAGAGGCTGTATCGTGCCCTACATCTCCAGACTCCAATATTGTACCTACGTCTTCTTTATCTGTCCGAGACGGCGGAGCATGATAGTGCCCGGAAGTTGAACATAATTCTTTTTTCACCACAAGATTAACGATCCCACTTTCATGTCATCATAATGAAATTAACCGATTTGAGCAGAATGAATCATTTGTTAAGATAAACCTTGGTTTTGGTATCGTGATAAAAATGGAACTAATACCGAGTAACAAATGAAGCAGCACAAAAACGCAATACCTACGCTTTCGTATAAATACTACCAAACTCCGTAAAATTTGGTTTTGTGTAGTACTGCGGTAAATTGCAGTTGCAGAAATAAAAACCATTAATAAATAAATGATTGTGTAGGTATTCAGCATTGACCATAAAGCATCACAACAAAGTGGTACAGCCATAAGGCTGATGCAGTAAATACCCTGGATCCCAACTTCGGTCATAGAATAATCTAGAGTGAAAGTAGCATTCTCCTTCTATTGCAGCCGTGAGTATTTTATGTTAGGCAATTAAGAGTCGTAGTGTAATTTGCCATGGTCACAATTTTCACAGCTATACTGTATTCTGTAAGGATACATAGAAGATGAGATAACAAGTTTTCCTGAATTACTGTGGAACTAATCTTACAAGTCCTTCAAAGTTCAGAACAACAGCGCGCAAAGGCAAGTGTGAGGATGAAGGAAGGTACAGAGGTATCCCAGAAAACACATTGGGAGCTATTAATATGCAAAGAGTTCCCATCTATTCTCGGAATCTGTTAAACTATTCTCACCTGGAGAAACACAAATGAATTTTATCGCGTGTGCCCGACAAAGAAAAGCCGACTCTGCTCTGGGAGACCATGATTCAAGGAGAGGCCACAGCTCGTCTTCCCTCCCATTGTGTTGGGGTGTACAGAAATAAATGTATTATATTTATACGTGCCTGGCTAAGTTATACCCTCGTTTCTGTTTCCTTCCCAGAGTGAGTGGGTGAGTGGTTCACATAATACAAAACTTCTTGCTAAAAAATTATTTATGACACTTTATACAACATTGGGCACAAAGCGAGCATAAATCTCTTGGCCTGCTTTTCTTTTTCGCCCTTTTCCTTCGTTCATGAGGCGAAGGGGGGAAGGCCACAGTATCTCCGGCTACCACGACCCACAAGGGTATCGGCCTCTCCAAATTCTCCGAGTATCAAAGTATACCAGTTAGACTCAGCTAGAACTACCTTTTGACTAACATTTTCTATGAATTTTCCTGAAGGATTTCTCAAACCGATAGAGTCGCTATTTGGCTGTAGACCCTCCAGTATAGACCCGGCTTGAATGCTCGGTAGAATGGGTTTCTGGAAAGTATCCTCATTCCACGTGCTACGCACTGAGGAAAAACTTTCCTGCCGAAAAAACGAAAAAAAAAGAAAGAAAATACTTATATATTTCCTCTCATAAATCCTTAGGAATCGTAGTCCATTACAAAGAGCTTTTATCGTGGCTACCCATTTCCACTTTCCCCAGTCTCGTCGTCTTCCTTCCAACTTCCAATTCCTCTTTGTGTTTCTATATTTTTACTCTCCGAGAAAACTAAAATATACAAGGGAACGATGTATAATTCACTAGAGACTCTTATCCAGACAATAATTCATCATGCAGATCCACGGAAATGAAGAAAACGAGTATATTGGAAGAAAAATTGCACGATATGTTCCGCTACATGCGGAGCTAAACTGCGCAAAATAATGGTCCATATGCACAAAACACTTCTATATCTATTCCCTTGTTATTGATAGCAGTTAGCCTACTTGTGCCAGTCTTGGAGGCTGTATTGGCAGAAGTTTGCGGAAGGACATAATTTTTTATTATTAGATTCTGATAAGGAGCACTTCCAAGTACAATCTCCACCGTAATGTGCCTAGCAAGATTACTTTGCGTCTGGATGAGAGCAATTCTTTGCATGTTAAAGTTAACTAACAACGCAGACCACACACTTTGCCGGCACGAAAATGCTAAATGGGTAATTCAATATTTTGTTTTAAATTAAAGTGCAATACTTAGAAAAACAGAACATTATAGCCTAAGCGCAAACTATGAACCACAATGAAACTGTCTAATTGAATCATCAGAGGAATCGAAAGTTAAAACATAATGTCTGAATATGAAATCTGGTTGATTCAGCGAAGTCCGACGACGCACACGAAGAAAAAGCGTAATAATCCGCTTTATTCTTCAAACTGATAGACTTCATTTGCCTTTGTTTACAATAGCTTGAGCGAATATTGCAAAACTGAAACAGATCAATTAATGCCGAATAAACAACGTAACAAAAACGGTATACAAATTTGAAGTTGAAAGTAGCTAAGCTTTTGTTTAGTGGTAACTAACTGAAGTAAAATATGGCATGATTCATCTGTCGGCTTTACTTCCTGACAAATCGCTGTAGCACGCATTTCAACGGAAACGTACTTGGTCGGCACGATTAGTTTATTTTAAATAGAATACACATTCTGTGAAGCTAATGGGTTCAGGATTCTAGGATATTTCCACTTTTATTACACCCCTTTGCCTGGTAATCTTATTTACGTCGACTGGTTCAATCCTCTCAATTAGAGCTTTTCCATTCCCCCGCCTGCTCTCCACACCTGGGCTCATCGAGGACTCTGCGGGGTAATGGAGGAAAGGGCAACCACGGTCAGCCGAGCCCATTGCCCCGCCGTGTCAGCCAAAACAAAACCCAGCATTGGATTGTGTGTTGTGCCTCCGGAGTTGCTGGTGAAACCCATAGACACTGCTCACTCGTTCATGTTTCACCGCCAAGGGTCTCTGGGGCGTCGTTCACAATCTATTTTATAGAGCTCGGGATGAACCTTCTTTTTTCTCCATCTCTCTCCGAGTCCCGGAAAAAGAGATAACCCTGTATTACAATAAAAGTAATTGCCTTGAATTGTACGACAAGCTTTCACTGAGACTCTTCCTTCTTCCTCCTTCGCTCCGCAAGGCTCAATGAATTGAGAACTCTTCCTTGAGTTCCAAATACTCCAATACACCTCATTTTGAAGGGATTGCCAAAAAAAGAGTGAATGCGGAATTGAAAGGAGAGCCGAGGGTTTTGGTTCCCTTAACAATGGGCCAGGCCTTCCATAAAAACTTTATATCTCACTCTTGAGTGAGCCTTGACGCAGGTTTATGAGAAAATCTCGAGCTCCGTCTCACTCTCCGCTCCCACACACACACACACACACACAGAGAGAGAGTCAGCACACGGAGTAATCATTTAATGTCAATGCTTGGATGACTCTCTCTCTGGCTGAGCCTCGGAGAGAAGACCTGCTTTTGCCTTCACTTTCTGGGCTGATGGAGATAATACGAGCATAATAATACGGGAGTCTGATCTGAAGGCTCCGACAAGACCGTGTATAATTATGTTCAAAGGATGGATGAGGACGAAGACGGAGCCCAGCGGTCCGTTCCGGTTCAATAAATCTCTAGAGAGAAAGTCAAAAGAAAGTTTCACGCAGGTCATATTTTTACGACTCTCTTCTCCTCCCCATCAAATATTATAGAGGACTATTATTATTATCATTATCATACGCCCAGGACTTCTCTATTGATTACGAGGCGGGCTGCTGCTGCTGCTGAGAGCTGGGACCTTGCCCAAGCGGCTTAGGTGACAGGAGCCAACCCAGGACTCGAGGTCTTTCTACTATAATTTATATATTACTTCGGACTTGTCGGAGAGAGAAGGTTCCTAGTTTCGTGGAGGCAATCAGATTCTATCATCTATTTCCAAGGACGCAGCGAACCGGAGGACGAGGGCAGGAGCAGAAGAAGATTTTAGTTGTATCATCTTATCATCATCATCCCTCCAGTACTTACCTCTAAGACGAGGTCTGCTGGGTTCTGCCGGTTCTAGGGCTTCCAAGGTTTCCACCATTTATCCCGCGGTTTACAAGACATCTGAACTTTCTACTTTGTTTCTGCAGTTTTCGAGCTGTGTCCACGTTTGAGAGATTTAAGATTTTATTGCTAATCAATGACGACGTGTCTCTTTGTACTGGGACACCATTTTTCGATGGCAGCAAATGTTTATCAATTTCTCCAAGAAGTTCGAGATCCAAATGGTTTTAGCAAGTTTTGATTCGCGTTAGCAAATATTTTGCCTAGATATAAAAATCCGATGTCCAGTTGGTATGGTCGGAAAGGACAGACACGAAATGTTGTTTGTTTGAATCTGGGAAGGTCTTCCCTGAGTCAAGTCCCTGCCTGACTCATTTCCACTAATTCCCAGTTTCACCGCTTCCGCTCCGCCTCACATTGGAAATTCCCCGAGGGGACTCATAACTCTCCAACTTACAGGTCCTTATGTGACTCCTCCATCTCGCTCAATGTCTCTCTGTCTCCTTTCCACTTTACTCAGCCGCCACCCTTCAAATCATATCAATTGCTAACCCGTGTGTACCGCACATGTACACACACGCAATTTTGCCAGACTTTTATTTTTTTCTCGGTGAAAAAGCATGTCCTCGCACAAGTTGGCTCATATAGTGATGTCTGGTTCGAACCCGTTGTCAGCTATAAAGATAAGTGGAACGGTTATGGGGAGATATTAGTGTTTGGGCATGGGGATTCAGGAAGTAACATTCTTACGAAGTACATGCTTTTTCCTGAAGCCGCACCGGTAGACTCGGATATTAAATAAAAGATGCTGATGCTTGCTCAAATGGTGGCGGAATGGGAGTTACTGGCGGAGAGCGAGGGAGTAAGCTTGTTTGGTTGAATACGATTACGTCTATAATTGCATCATTAGCATTTTCTTACGTCTATAATCTCTAGCTTGGGAGAAGGTGCGGCTAGAACTGGAGTCAGGGTCGCTTGGGAATTGGAACCGGGCTAAGCCGGAACAGAACCAATTACGATTAAGTGCTAGGGCTTTGAACTAGTACATAATGGAATATTTTGTGATAAGCAGGTTGACGAGATTCGACAAATATTATGGTTCGATACAAATTGGATTTATCCCAAGAAAAAGCAGAATATAACAAGAGCAACTGGTGGAACAATTGATACAAAATTTGATTAGGATATCAAATCAATAGAAGAAACATTCATCGCCTTTGCATGCCTAAACAAACCTGCAACATCTAATATACACGTAAGCATTATTAACTGATTTTTAAAAGAAGTTTAATTTTGATGCCATCGCAATTCTTACTTCATCGACTAAAGTCATGGAAATTAGGTAAATTCGTGATATAATTGGTGCGCAAGAATTGCTTATTGTGACCGTGACATAACCCCTTTGCCAAAAGACTACGACTCACAGCATAATTTCGTTAACATCCTTCATCGTTCCCGAGTTTAATTACAGAAAATTAAGACAAATACAAAGTTTCCAAGGTTAATATTCATAAGTGTGGACTTGTATTTGGACCTTCCGTGGGCATTTACTAAACAAGCTTGCCTTGTCTCCACGGGGAATGGAGTTTAGTTTCCTTATCGTATGAATTACTACAGTAAAGTCTTCTACTCCGCTGAGGCAAGTCCTTCGCTGCAATTTTAATCTGTACTCTACCTAGGTATTGCTAAATATTCTTTTGAAATCCCGTCGTGAGCAAGGCTTGAGGACTAATTCATTAATAGTCAACTACAGAATAATTTAAGGCTGAGGACTAGGGGACTACTGAGGCTGTGAAAGAAGGAGCTCCAGGTTGTTGGAGACCGAGCGAGATGAGAAAAAGTGGTCCAAGGAAAACCAAGTCATCATCTCATCTCTTTCATTGAAAAGAAATGTCAGAGACAAGCTCGGTACAGATGTATCGGGATGAGAAGGAGAAAAAACTCCGCAAACTCATCCAGATGTCTTGTTTGAGTTGAGTTGACAGGTTCCTTATTTCCTCGACTTGACGAGGACGACGAAGACGAGAGACCCAATGAACCAGAGCTTCTGACTGCGGCTTTCAGGAAACGAGGAACTTCATCCACCACGCCACTCTCCAAAGCTCTTCTGCTTCCGTTTTACGTCTTTTGGGTATGAGACAATTAATCCCCACGGAGTTCAGCGTTACGGTTTGAGCTTTGAGCTCCAATCTTTGAAGCTATATAGCTATTGTAAGGTTAGATTCTTAGCCTAACCAAACCTAACCCAACCGTTATCCTCGTAATAAATCCGAATTTTAATCATTTCAGTAAATTATAAGCTTTTGGTAGAACAATGTCAATTTCCACCATGGTCGACGCATGATATTTCGGTTCTATATAAATCTGTAATTACATTATTGTACATACACGAAGGTAAATGTTCATGAATTCCCTGAAGATGTATCACAGTGTCCCAATACTTATAAGGATTTGGAGAAGGAATATAACCGAGACATAATTGACCGCGCTGATGCTGCTAACAGGGCCGACCTAAAATATAAATCTCGTGAAGCCGAGGCGGGAGGCTCTTGAGGAGGATATGATTGAAATCCAAACTGAATGATATTCTATAATTATGTTTCCTCTTCTGTCATCTCCTCCATGTCCTCACAGAAGAGTTGAGCCAGACCTCAGTTGCTTTCCTTTAATAGACTCACACAGAATTTTTTTTAGGAAGGACAGCCAACAAGCCTATTTAAGCTCGAGTAATGTAATGCAAATGACAGTTACGTAATAATATGATTCTATTACGGGCTTACCATATTTATTCCCATTGGACTACTATGGGAGACAAAAAAAGTTACCTTACGTTGCCTTCTTTTTTTGCATGAGTTGACAGGCTGAGTGTTAGTTATGCATGTTTATCTTGGGATTCCTTGTCTTTCTCGACTCTTGTTGACAAGGCCTCCATATGAAAGCTATGGACTAATGCGTCTTCTCCACTAAAAATTCCCAGCTTCTGCTATTTTCTCAGCCTTGTTTGCTTATTTTCTCCTGGTGTCAGTCTCCCAAGTCTTATGTTCCTTCAGAGCTTGATAAGATGAAACCTGTGTGTGCTTCGGGTTAGTTTTAACCCAATATCCCCAGGCCAGGCTCACAGATGCCTTGTGGAAAGATCAAACGGGAGGCTGATTGCACTCCGCAAGAATGTTTCTTGCCGACGACGACGAGGACCCAAAGCCTGTTAACCGTAGTACCTAAACCTTATGCTGTGCTAGCAGGATCCAAATCCAAGATTGAACCCACCCATGAAAATATTCCGCACACATGAAGAAAAATACCAAGTGAAAAAAACCGGCACCAGTTTAATAATTTCCTGTTCAAAACGACTCGTTTTTGAGAAGGAGAGCAAAAATCTAATTCTTTCCGCCAAGTTTGGCATTTCAATTTTGACTTTTCTATTACTTTTTCCCAGTGAGAAGTTTTTTTTCTGAGAAAATGCTTTAAGTATATTGCCTTATTTTATTTGATAAAATATATCACACTTCTTTTGGGGCTAAGATGACGACTTTGACTCGTGCCGGCTCTTGCCAGCTGGTTTGAGACAATGTCCCTCAAGGCAACTCCTGATCTTCAAACCTTCAACTCTATCCTTGTACCAGGCAGCATGAGGAGAAAACTAGAAAAATGTACTTAGCACGACGCGACGGTCCATCCATTTGGTAAATCAAATTGAGGAAAAATGGCTGGATCAAATTTCATTTTTTTTTGGAAAGTGTGAAGGAAGAGGGAATTCTCAAGCAGAAAATTAGTTACTTTTCTCTGGCTTTCTAACTGAATTTTTCCTAGTCGTCGTCGTCTAACTTCGTAGCTCACAGAACGTCACACGATCACTTTGACTTGTGACACAATCAAATGCCTTGAGGCTATGCCGTCTCTCTACAGAAATAGACACACTTGGTCTTGTTTCTCACAATGGTTTGTCAAATGTCGTAGAAAACTTTGAATTGGCTGGGAGCTGTTGAATACCGAAAACTTTCTTCTTTCGATTCTGATTGTATTATTTCGATTTCTTTTCTTTGAAGCCAGACGAGACAAAAAGAAAAGCTGTGATGTCCGAGCAGAAGCTCGGTTTCATTTCATTTCCTGGGAGCGCCAAGGGACGTTTTGTTATAGTAAAAAATAAACATGATCCCTATAAAGGGAATGGGGAACTTGAGTGAGTGACTGAGTGTGTAATGTAATGTAATGTATTATAATGGAATGGAAGGACGTAGAGCAGAGTGGATGTTGGAGGAGAAGAAAGTTCCGTCATTTCTTGTCAACTGACAACGGACAAACGGTACTTTCCCAAGTGTCAGCTATAAATAACTGTACATGGGATGAAAATTTAAGCTAAACCAATTATTATTGTTGATACATAGTTTGTTTACAAGTATCACGAAAAAATAATATTCGTAGAGATGTTTAGCACAACAAATAATGTAACTGAAAAGCTATAACAACCATTAAAAATAAATTGAAAATGTATCAACACCGGTCGGATACGTAATAAGAGATGTTTCTAATCCTGTGGGAATTAGACAAAGTAATGCCTAAAGTTTGTGAATACTTTGCGGTAAAACATCTTACTGTAAAACCAATAAGCTAAGATTTGCAATAGAATTTTTGTCCGAAGATTGTGTCGAGTAGCGGGTTTGGTTTGAGACACATGGTCGTTGGTAGATGGACAAGTGGTGGAAAGGAGAAAGCATTTATAGGTTTCCATCCGTCCATGTCCAGGAGGGGTTGGAAGAGAAAGTCCTCGGGCTTTGGGGTCTATTAGGCGGACGGGGGCGTTGTGCGGACGAGATGGAGGATGATATGAAGGAGAGAGTCGGAGAACATAGAGTGAAGTGTCTCGCGGGTTGATCCCCAGTGTCTGTCTTTGCACTTGACATCTACGACCGGAACCGACTCCCATAATTCTATCCAATATAACCTTTCTGAAATGAAGTGCTCGGGAGAAAGCCAAGCCAGTAAGGAGAGCCCAGTGGCAAGGCATAGGGGCGGGCAGAAGAGGGCCTGCACAAAAAAAAGCGGAGTGGAGACCTTACTACACTTAAACTTGATGCTGATGGTCATCTTTTGTTTCTACTCCGTCTCCCTTCCTCTCTCACTTCTACCCGCTAAGCCATTTCCCATGCATTCATTTATTTCATTTCTTTTTTTCTGCTTTCTCCCTGCCGCTTCCTTCTCCCAACTCCGCACTTTTCATATCAAGACTCCTGACATTCTCGAAATGGAGTTCGGAGAGCGGGAGGCAAAAATAAAAGACTTTCACTTTACTTTTACTTTTTTCCCGGTTTCTTTCTATACAGGGTTGTTCAAAATCTCTGCTTCTCAAACCGGTAGATTATTGGCAAAGATTGTAGTTTATAATATTAGTTCTATTAAAGTAATCAGTCTTAAGTGAGATTAGAAAGCCTAGCTGTTCTAAATTATAAATTGGTTGCGACTGGTTCTCGCTAATTTTGAAAAATTTTCATACGTTCGTTCAATTTTGCATTCTTCATGTGAAATCAATTGTCATTTAATAAATTCATAGAAACTTTGGCATGTATCTTTGTCAAAGATATTTTAGTTGGGCGCAATGCTATGCAATACAAAATCCTTTCGCAAACTTTTTGCAATCTGGATTGAACAATGAGATATAACTCAATGTAAAAGGGTACCCGTTACTAGATTATTTCAGTACCTACCGTCCATACCTGTTTCTGAGTCACCATGTACCTAAAGCATAGGAGCGAGAGAAGCGGAGTAGGTATAATCGACTTAATGCTCACCATAACAGTTAAACCTAAATATTGAACGTATCCCGCCTATGAGCATTTCGATAAGAGGAAAAGCGAAGAGAGCAGAGAAGGAAAGGAGTGAAAGTGCGTGCTTGGGTTTATGTATTGTACTACTTCAATATTGCATGTCCCTCTTTCACTTTGGAGGTAGTTCATTACTTTTAAGCCATAAGGGAACCCAACCTCATTAGCTTCATGGATTCATTTATACTTTTATCCTTAATACTTCCCAATTCGGATATTCGTCCTAAAAAACCTTCTCGACTCTTCTTCCTCCATAAGCTACTAACATTCATACAGAGGCCTTTCTATCCAATTTCTCTCAAACATGCAATGACCATTTCTCTCCGTCATGAAAACAATATTCCTCTGCAGCACAAGGCCTCTACATTAATAAATTTGCAGAGAAATAAATTGGAATCAGAGTTTGTGGAATCAGGAATATTCCATTCCGAAAGGGCTTACAGTAGTCGGAGCTTTCACATTGTGAAGGATTTAATCCGAGTGCTCTGCCTAATTATTGATGATATTTTAGCCCAGTCACGACTATGTACCCTGGCATAGCATAGCATGTTCAAACCGCTTCCTGCATGTCTCTATCGGTTTGTACGAGCACATTGAACGGGTTTCGTGTAATGTAGTATCCTCATAATAAAGGTTTTACTGATCCAGCGTTTCCTGGTTCTTAGCTATACCTTGGCGACTATCGTTCAATTCAATACAAATACATATAAGTTTAGCTGTATTTAGAGAAAGTCTGAACTTGGTTCACAACTTTTAGCTTTTTGAATTCGTTTTAAAAATGATTATTGGTTCTTCAATAAGGTTTCCGAAATACTATTTCCATTATTTGCTCGTAACTTCGTAAGAACTAAATGATTCTGATTGAAACCGAAGTCAATTTTCACCCAATTCCGATCACACATACAAATAACGAGGAAGTTTTACTGCTTGAGCCAACAGGAAGGACTCAGTTCCGTGGTCGAAAGCAGTGATTTAGTCGGGGGGCGGAAATGAAAAAAGTAGAATTTGTAAACTACAGATTTTGAAATTGACTTGAACTGGTGTGGAATCACGGAATTTACTAAATTCGCGGTCTTCTATTCTAGTATTCGTGGTCAATTCCGGCAGGAAAATGTTCAATATCGAGCCGTCTTTGTTACCTAATCCATATTATTAAGCTGACGACAATGCAAATGACACACTAGTTTGTAATAATGAGAGAGTTGGTGAGCTTGTTCTAACAGTTTATGCTTCCATTTAGCGTTAATTATAATGTCGCTTAAAGTTATAATTTGTAGTATCTTGCAATATACAAAGGAGCAGGGTTTAACAGTTGGTAATAATTTGACGTCATACTTGTGAATTATTTGGGCTTAAAACTCCAGTTGGCGCTATAAAGATAATTGAAGCTAAGGTCAAAGCTAGCGCTGCTGAACAGTTTACCAGAAATTCTTTAAAATGTGTTTATTAAATAAGGATAAATGGACCATATTTAATTTGTCGATAGATTGGAGCTAGATTTTTATCATTCTACTAGATCCAATTTACCCGTGTCAAAAAGACGTAGAAACGTGAGAAATGTAGGTACCTTAGAGCTGGAACCGAGCTAGCAGTCCTCGTGAGTTGAAAACACACATCCTTTCAGTAAACTTGGAGTAATACGGAGAGCAGATTGAGAGAATTCCATTGATTGAAGAAGGAAATGAAAGGAAGAGTGAGTTAGTGAAAGGCTTAGGAGGAAAAAAGAAGCCTGGGAAGAGGGGGAAAGGAAGGAGAAAAAGTTCAATAGCTTAATGACGTAATAAAACGATTTCCAGATTCAATTCATGGTTCTTGTTCCATGCATACCTAACCAAGCTCTTGAACAGCCAGGTTTTTCTGCTTCATCCGCTTCGACGGTTCCTTCTTACCCCGCACACACTTTCTCCAAAGAGAAAAGAGCGGTTCTTTTTCCCATTTACACCAGACTACTTTAATATCTGGCTTGAGTGAAAGAGAGACTATAAAACCATGGACCCTGCCTCCTAGCATATCGCTACAGAGATACACATAAGTCAGTGCTCGAGAAAAATTGTCTGTTTATTGCAGTCATGGGAATAAAAGTGAGAGTATGGTTCTAACTATCATGGCTGTGAAGACAATTGGGTGGAAATGCATATTTTCAGACACTCCAATGGCATCTGTTTTTAAGGCGTTGTTGGAAAAGAACGAACTGGGAATTGCTCCAGTTTGTAAATTGGTTTTTGGACTCGTTCCGTATAGGATCCTTGCTTCTCGCCTTCTATGTAAAATGACCGATATCATATCACTAATTTAAAAATTATAATCTCTACACGCTAGCATTATCATATTCAGCCTATTTATAACCATATTGTTCAATTGATACACTGGTTGGACGGGTACACAGTTAAAAAAAAACATGAAAGAACCTCAATGTCAACATATCATTCGATAGAACTTTAGTGCTGCGTACCTAGTTACAGGGGAACCACTTGACAAGAGCCCTGCGTTTTGGGTCACCACATATATCATCAAGTTCCTTGGGTCAAAGTATGAAAAAATGCATAATATTATATCTGCAGAATCATAAGTTCAAAAGTTATTGGGGTTCCAAGTTGAGAATCTGGAAGGTGTTTGACAAGATGAAAATCACGTGTTAATTTCTATAAGGATTTTCGGTTTTTGACTTTCGGTGAGCATAATGATTTTGTGTGTAAATATTTTTAATGGAAATTATTTATTCGGTGTTGACGATATGTATATGTAGAAATATATTGTATTAAATTGTAGGGGCCATAATGGCATGGGCCATTTATTTCAAAACCGAAAACAATAATTTTCATTAGAAATATTTACACACAAAATCATTATGCTCACCGAAAGTCGAAAACCGAAAATCCTTATGGAAATTAACACATGATTTTCACATGATTTTCAACT
>JAQFYT010000127.1:0-35315 GCA_034694925.1 Ceratophysella denticulata
GTCCCCAAGGTGTCCCCCATGCACCTTTTACATGTAAAATGACTGCATATATAAACACGTTGAAAAGGTGTCCCCCAGGTGTCCCCCATTCACCTTTTACATGTAAAATAACTGCACATATAAACACGTTGAAAAGGTGTCCCCCATTCACCTTTTACATGTAAAATGACTGCACATAGAAACACGTTGAAAAGGTGTCCCCCATCCCCTTTTACATGTAAAATGACTGCACATATAAACAATCTATCATTCCCTATGTGTTTTGTACATTTTTCGTTCTCCCACAAAAACCGTTTTCTGAGGTTGTTATTGCACCCAATCACTGCGCAACAGGTACCTGGAGAATTACTGTATCTTGGTTTCGTGCTCATAGTTATTAAAATTTGATTTTAATTGGAATTAAAATTAAAATACAATTAAGAATTGCTTGACAAAACGAAGTACACTGCGAAGTACAAGGGAAGTCAAAGCGGGTGAAGTTTGAGTTTGGTAGTCTGGCACTGAGGAGCCTCTCATTGGCTCCGCAAAACCAACATGGCTTCTCTCCTGCTGATAGTGTATAAGGAAGGATAAGGAATGGCAGAGAAAGACAGATGCATTCCATTTTCGGTCTTGGCTTGGGCTAGCTCGCTGCTGTGATAAGAGATGAAGCGAGATATTCAATACTTTGAGAGATCCACTCAAGGAACATAAGCCTCATCCTTCATCCTCACGTCATGGTCATGTCAGGAAGAGGGCCTGGGCGGAAGACGCGCGAGTCCAATAATGCAAGTGGGAAAAATGTTTGTTTGTAGTTTGTCGCATTGAAGGATCCGAAACTAGTGTCGTAGTTTCGACGGAATGTCCAATGGAGTGACGTCAGGTTCAATGACTTTAACCTGCAAATGCTAATATTAAGAGATATTTTCATGTTTTGAATTTTGGCGTTATTTCGCAATTTAACCCAATTGCAATATTCTTAAATGGGTCCACTTTGGCTGATGACGAGAATTTTTATCAAATTAGACATATATAATATCTTTGGAAAGCTTACAGCATCGTTTATTGAGGTTCGTGAGTTTATATAACATTTATACAATATCATGTGCCAAAGATTGTGGTAAAATTAGTTAATTTTAGATTTCGACATTCTATTATTTGTGTTATATACATTTTTATATTCGACTTTTATTTTGGCATTCGGATTAAATGTTAGCCAAACAATTATACCATGTGCAA
Source organism: Ceratophysella denticulata (assembly GCA_034694925.1). NCBI lineage: Eukaryota > Metazoa > Arthropoda > Collembola > Poduromorpha > Hypogastruridae > Ceratophysella > Ceratophysella denticulata. Next base: position 1,219 of record JAQFYT010000127.1, read on the forward strand.
GGGCAAGCAAGCTCTCTAAACTTAGAAACACTTTTACCGGTGGTGTGGTAGGTTTCTTATTTCTGTCGTTCACGCACTGGGACTTTTCCCGAAAAACCCATAAAATAATGTTATGACCAGAGTGGACATTGGACAGAGAGGCGAGATTCGAGATTGCCTTTCTTTTGCCTGTTATAAGTTAGGAACGGCATGGAAGTGTCACAATGGACTAGTATCTACGACAGGCAGTCCCTGTCCAGCGTCAGAGTAATAATTTGTGTTTGGAAACTTGGAAGGAAGAAACTCCTTCTCGACCAGTCTTGACACCTGATCTTCTTCTTTTTCCCCACAAAACCCCGTCATGGCATGACCCCATGAGGCCAGGCTTAAAGATGAAATTGTTTCCTTTTCCGCGACGTAACCCCAGACCAGAATGTTTGTACAGGAAGTGAAGGGGGGAAGACCAATCCATAATATCGGGGATATAGCCCGGGCCGGGATATATTTCCAACCAATTGAGATTCGGTTGATCATTTCAGCTGCGATGGTTTGAATGTTTGACCATTTGTAAGGTCTTGATGATATTTGACATTCAAAATATAGTACGGTTTGAACCAATGAGTGACCTTAGAAATTAAAACATCAAAGTTTTATTTTTTTAAGCCGAGATGTTTCTTGTCTTGAGACCTTTTTTATTTTAATGCTGAACCTTGTGACCTTGAATCCGGCTAGGACCTCACGACAAAGATACGTTTTGATCAGTTCGGGTAGTTTGTTTTCACCGTCGGCTGACCTTGCTTTTTTGTTGACCCTTCTAACTTTTTTGACCTTGTGAAGCTTAATTGACCTTTTGGCAATTTTCGGCGAATTGACCTTTTAGTGAATTTATTTATTGATTTACCCTTTGACCATTTCGCTATGCGAAGCTGACATTTTCGTGAATGTACTTCTTATTTTGGCCATTTCGAGCTGCAAAATATGCCCATGTACCAAATTGACTTATTGATTGACCTTTTGACCATTATGACCTGCGAAGCTGGCTTTGAATTTGCTTATTGCTTTTTCTTTTGACGGATTACATTGTAGTTCGATATCTCGTTAATTCATTAAAAATCCAAAGTCGAACGAATCGAATAAATTTTGCCGTGACTGTGTCGACTTGTCCGTTAACCTAAGATAGGTGACTATGACTTGGCCATACCAGACCTTCTGATCTGACATCTATTTGACATTGATTTTTTTTTTGCCCGACCGGACAACTCGATGTTGTTGCAGGTCTTCACTGTTAATACTGTCTTGTCATTTCCTCTTCGGCGGTATGCGGTATGACAGAAGTTGTAATTTGTGGACTCCAAACTCATTTTCTTAATATTTTATTAGCTTAGCTAAGGCCATAGACCTCGCTTCGCGGTCGGAAGTCGGAATTCCAGCTGGGTCCGTGCTCAACATAAAGGAGACAGGGGTAGGTATTAATATTTTGTGAGTTATGGGCCTGAAACAAGTATTTATTAGTGAAAGCGGTTGTCATTTCAAATGCTCAAAAGCCGTAATTGAAAATGTTCTCTTAGGCCTCGTGTCTACAAGCTGAAGTTATAATTGTTTTTGAAATTAAGTACTTCCTAATAGCAGTTGACGGTTGTATATTCCACCCTAGAATTTAGAAAAAAAAGACAAGCGACAAACCGCAGAGCAGTCGATCATAATCATAATTCATAATTACAGAGTCTGGAGACTTTATTGTTCCGGTTTGATTCATGAAAATGGTCAATTTGCTCAAACAAAGTACTATGATTACCTACCGTACCATAAGCAGTTTTACAGTTTTATTTTCGATTCCTGAGCTATCGCGTGTTTCACAAAAATTCCGCATTTTATTTTTATGACCATGTTTAATGCGAAACCCGAAGTTTCAGATAAAATGCCCTGGACTATGGAATTATTACGAATTTTACGATTGCGTAATATTAATAGAGGGTGACATTGAACATGGAGTTGAGATTTGGAGTGCAGTATGCATAGAACATCAGATAAGCAAATAATTTCTGTAATAAACGAGGAGAACAATATACTAAAAAGAGTCGTATGATAATGGATGTTTGAAGGTAATGGTATTTAATGGTCGGGGGATTTTTTTTTATGTTGGAGTGCTTTGGAGATATGGGTTTGAATTTGAAGCCTGAATATTGAATAATGCAAGCATTCAAGAGCATTCACCAAAGACGAAGCCGTCGACAGGCTGTCGATTACATAACATTGCAGTATGCATTGTGGGAGGAGGTTGACAAAGGAATATAAAAAATAAGAAATCTCGTATAGTTCGAATATATGATCGAATCATAGGAATAATAAAATAAAAAAATTCGTTAGGATGAAACGGCCCCTTTGTTTTCCTTTTCAGACATTGACATTAGATTACGAGGCATGTTTCGTTGTTGTATGGTATGTTCTCGGATTTTATGAGAATGTTCAAGTTCATAGGCATGATGGTAGGCTGGTTCAAATTATATCTGCATTTCTGGATTACTGTATTATCCCCGTTCATGTCGTAGCAAAATGGCATACACTCCAAACGAGTATCTGAGCATTAAAATTACATATTTAAATATTGCTTCTTGTAAATTAATACACGGTGTCATACTAATACTTTTTTCTAAAAATTGCAATGAGGGTTCAAATATTCATTAGTTTTGTATTGAAACAAGTTGGAACAATTCTGGCGATATATAAAGTTTGCTACAGCGAGCTTGAAATTTAGCGTATTTTTGGTTTGTGACTTGTGACCAGTGACCACCCCGTGAAATAATCGAGACCCAATTGACGACGAGCCCAATCCAGATTTAAAATGAAAATTACGGCAAGAACAGGCCCAAAGCACACGAGCATTGTGCCTTATGCCACGTGCCCTTTATGAACGATCCTTCCTAAAGGCGTTATAATGTTGTTCTTGAAGTCGAACCCTCTGATGGTAATTCGGAATGGTTGAGGATGGATGTGATGAGTGGATCCGCTATTCCTGTCGTCATCAGTTCGAGGGTGGGTTTTTAGTTTGTAGGGCTCTGGAGGCTGAAGTTCTCCGAGAGATCCAATTCCAGATGATAGTTATATGCATCGTTATATGCGCTCGAACAACGTGTAGGTACTAGGAAATGAATATTCCAAAGATGGGTGCGATGTTGATGTTCCAGGCTCCCTCCAAGGGTGACGTGTTCTATATGTAGGGTTTGTTTGCTCCATATGGCTGGAATAGTGAAATAGGCGTTAGGATTATCATAATACCAATATTATACCGGGTTGATGTTGATACGAGAGTACGGATACGAGGGAGAAATCGGAGACACGCCGAAACTGGTGAACCCGTCCAAAATCGTTATTCCATTCAGGCCAGGCCAATGCACTGTGTAGTCGCGATAATTTCTCTGGCATTGTTTTCCAGCAATGGCAGCCATTGTCCATAATAGGATTAGCCTAGCCTGTAGAATTGACGTTGTGTAACGTTGAATCTGGAATGAATGCTGAACACTAGTCTGTGTACTGTGCACTAAAACATACTTATTTGATCAATTTTTTGTTTGAACGAACATGGTGCATTTATACGAAATCCAGATGTTCGACAAGCCAATTTTTTCGCAGTCATGTCATTTTTCTCACCCTGGATTTGCCTTACACGCAGAGGAGAGGGTGTGAATGAAGAGGGTTCATAAAACGGTATCATTATGCTAATACGTTTAAGTGTGGTAGTGGTCCTAGCCCTAGCCTATATTCAAAATTATATGTTACAGTCCACAATACACTGCCATGTATCCTAACGAGTATTTTAAATAATTATTATAATTTTACAGTTTACAGTGACACTCTCGTGTCTGCAGGGTCCAACCTTCCTAATGTAAATGCTAATGTTGTTCAAATATTTACTGGAATGCTAATTCGTTTACAAACATGGAAAACAACTTTTTCCATTTACTGGGCTGAACTGGACATTGAATAAGACATTGCGTGGCATAACAAAGCCTTAAGGCTTAGGTTTGATTAGAGTTTGGAATGTAATTTTTTTTCAGAAATTGAAATCAATTTTTTTTTTGCGCTGCCTAAATTTTTTTATTCGTAAATACCAAACCAAGTCCAAATCAGAGAGTAGTAGATACAAATACAAAGTAATTACTTAAATACTGGGAGATTCCAGTTAGTCAAGCGAGTTCCGAGTTATCAAAACATTAAATGGGGAGAATCCTTATATGGCGCTCCCCTAATGACAGATCGGAATTAGGAGCCGAAGATGAAGGAGGGTTTGATGAATGAGTGGTCCATGGTCCATGTCCATGTGTATAATTTGAAAAGTTACGTATATTATAAAATACAAACGACTGCATCGCTCTTACAATATGGCGTCAACGGTCAATTTGATCGCGGGTATTTCATACCATCAATGTGTTGTGTATTGGTGTATCAACTTCTTCGGAAGATTCGAATTTAGTTTTAGGTTCGATTTCTTAAGTGTCTATAAATAGTTCTGTTTGGTGTTCAATCGATGAAAGCTGCATTGACACCAAAAAGTTTCGTCTTTGCGGAAACCTAATCTGAAGTTTTCTTTATGCTCTGAAGATCAGTGATCAGTATGTGATCTACAATTACTACCCGTAGACGACACGTGCAACCGTTATGTACGGAATTGCATGCATTTCATACTCTAAAAATCGATATTACCCAAAATACCGGGTACCAAAAGCCTTGGAATCCGAATCAAGCCTTGCACTGCCTATCCTAATCTCCATGAGGGGGTCTGTCTGATCATCTAAAGTCTGACGCATTTTTGACAGAGCAATAGAAATAAGCATATAAAGGTCGAAGGCAAAGCCTAGCCTATCTGGTCGAAGACCCTACTACATAGCTTGATTTTTTGTTTCATTTTCATCTTCCATCTTCCTCATCCAGGGTGCATTGAACAGTGCACATTGCACAAGGATAATAGGGGAATAGTAATCCTCTCTTCTGGCCTCGCGTTGCTTTCCTGTCTGCAGCAAGTTCAATATAATATACAATTTTCTATTGGTTCAAAAGTTTCTCCGAGTGCCCAAAAAGTCCCGGCCAGCTAAGCTTTGTACATTGCTTATTGCTTCCAGCTTGTTATAAAGTCCTTCGCTCCACGTTTGGAAGATCTTGTTAGTAGAAAAAGAAAAAAAGGACCCCTTGTAAATGTAAACCTTCAGATCGTTTATATTCCAGCTGCCCTTTCATCTTCCCATTCTCTCGTTAGGCATCGTCGAGTAACTACACGCACAGTGGATTTCATTGATTTTCCTGAACAGATTTTTGAAGCGAAACCTTCAGGAAAGTGTGCAGTTACCAGCGTGCATTTGGAAGTAAATATCTTAATGAATTCTCGGTTATCCTTATCGGAAGTTCAAATCAGGCAGCCTACTTAGTCATAATCGGGCATCGCGTGTTGTGCGTAACAATATTACTCACCGATTTCCAAGCGTTGGGGGAAAGCTTTGGCTGCGGAAAGTGTAATTGATTTTTGATTATACGAGCAAGGAGCTACGAGCTCGTGAGGAAGATAAGCCGGTATACCTGGCATCCATGACTTAGTGCACTAAACTTTATATAGCTCGGGTGTTCTTCCTCCGATTAACTAAAACGAGGACTTTTTTTTCGTTATACTTACATCACACCAACACCACCGTATTGTGCATTGTGTGCGTGGGAGGCTTTGGGTGGTGGAAGGAAATTAAAAATGAGTTTACGATTCGAGCGTAAAGGTTCTCTCCGGCTCCCGAGTAACAGTAGCAATATTGGCGGCAGCGGCGTTGGTTCACATCGGACTAAATTGAGGGAAGAGGACTACATGAAAACTTGGTCCTATCGACAGTGTCAATTTGCTTGTGACTATCTTAATCTCATGGACCCGCCGCAAGTACGGGAACGGGCTAAGTTACAGGATCTGTTTTCGAAGGAAATGGTTCCCGAAACAGCATCATCAGCGGACACGAAGAAGAGCCTGAACAGTGCAAGGAATTCCACGGTTTCGGTGTCCAGCAGAGCGTCCACTTCTACGTGGTCTTCTCGAATGTCCAGCATGTCCAGTGCTTCGAGTGGAATTAGCAGTATTGGGAATTACTATGGGGAGTTATTGGATTTAGGATTTGAGCTGGAATTGGAAAAGGTCAGTTTCAGTAGTATTATGCATGTTAGATACAATGTAGCTCCCCTCATAGCATTCTTATGAGGGGAGTTTTGCTCCCGGAAAGGCCATAAGAAGGGCGTCACTTATATATAACTTGTAAAATGCAGCTTGATACCAGAAAAGTATTATTTGTATTATAGATTATAGGTGATTGATGACAGTTTACCAAGTAGTACCTACTGTGCCAGTATTTCGAACATTTTAGCAATCATCCATTTATATCTGAATGTAAAAGTGCAGTGGGCGGGTCGCATGGAAATTCAAGAGGGCGCCAGTATACGGCATGGTGGACACTTCAAATGTTATTCAAAATAGGTTAGAGATTCATGATCATGATCCTTAATCTAAACATCGATTGGACTATTGGAATTAAACATTCGACATGGCGTGCTACTTACAAGAACTGGAATAATTAATTTTATTTATTAATCGCTATTATCTGGTGTTCGCAATTAAATTACCCTTGCCGAAAATAATCATGGTATATCTTTTCAAGCTGTGGTCGCCGCATCATTAGTATTACAGACCCACAGAATATGGAACCTATAGAAACGTATTAAATATCTCAGTATTCAGCTCACACTTTTAATTAAATAGAGCGGCGGCGATCTATCGCTCCTGTTCTCATTTCACATGATAAATGTAAAGACGTGTATTTTCTTAATTACTCCTCATTCGACCCAAATCTAATTAGTTCTAGAGGACAGTTCTGTGACATAAAAGCCTCCTCACTCAGGATGTGGCACTTAAGAACTATATCTCTTGAGTGTGACATTTGAATGATTAAAGCCCATCCCCTTACCACCATTGCTGCGCCACTCAAGGAATTAACTAATTAATCAAGATGAAGGAAGGAAGCAGAGGATAACGACAAGATATGCATGCATCAATCCAACATAATGGAATCAATTTAATGCAATTATAAATCGTGGTCCTGGCTTGGAAGCTGCTGTACGAACAAGATTGCATCTCTTATTAGGGGGTGGGATATGGATTTTCTTCGTTTGCTTCGTATAGCTGTTCAGATTCAGATGTGATCTGAACCGTGTTCCTCTTAACAAGATTCACCGGTTATCAAACCGCTGTATATTTCAGTAAATCGATTTGACTCTGTAAAGCATTGCATATATTCTCATCTTCTCTATAATAACTTGATTATGATGTTATTACGGGTTTTATGAAGGGTGACTTGACTTTGATAAACTTCAGTCGGGGTAAGCAGAAGATGAGGTTTAATGTAATGTGAGTTGATGTTGATGGGTTAGTGAAGTGATTTACATCTTCATGATGTAATATTAATTTGAGAGTTCTGGCCTGGGTACGGGTCTAAAATTTACTTGACGTTTTACTTGCTGGTCTGGTCTGGGGTGATGAACTTTTAATTTAGGATACACACAGAATATACAAAACCAGGCAGTAGGCATGGGGCATGATTTCGAAGATTCGTTTTTGAAACTTCTCTTCTCCGGAAGTAAAAAAGATCGTCATGGGTTATAAAAACTTAAAAGTTTCCGAGAGAGCGTCTAAGTCTTATAAGCATCATTCTAGGAAAACGTCGACTTCCATGACGAGCACTAAATGGAAAAACGAATTTGCATTTTCTTCATAAACTTAACCTTAACAACCTCTCTCTCGAGAGTTATTAGTTTGGGTATGGTACTTGCCTACGAAGGACAAAATACCGGGTTTTTAATAAAGGCAAAGCTAAAACTTGACTGCTCAGGCTCTGAATTAAATTAAGAAAAGTTGTGTAGCTGGGTTTTTTTCTGTACGCAAACATTTTCCCCTTTTAATGTTTTAATTGAGTTATGTCTCTGCTTAAGCCTGGGAACGATAGTTAATCGAATCAGGATTTCTTTTTAGTTAAGGCGACTTTTGACCTGTAGGATATGGGTACAGAGCGGAGGTCACAAGATATTTAAAAAATTAGGTTCAATACTGCCGCAGCATGTACTTACATAGAAATTTTCGTTATCGTTATCTTCTTATTTCCGCAAGCTAATCAGAGTTTAAGGCCTGTGAATTTAATTCGATATGTCATTTCTCATTTCCGTGGCATACAGAAATAATTGAAGATTAAGCTAGAATATGACTCCATGTTGAACATTGAACACATCTGTGCACATGTGTAAAGTGTACAACATGATACAGCTGTAGAAATGTATATCGAATGCTTTTGCTTTGGCCACTCATGAAAACATCAGGCGGAGGTCAAACTGTGACATATGTAAATGTAATGTAATTTAATAGCTTGCTGAATTGGACTTAAGTGTATGTTATGTTATAATCTTACATACAGAATGCGAATAGCGTGAAATTGAAACATGTGAAAGATAGCTACACAGAACATTGTGTAGGCTAGGCTGAGAATACGGAGATATCTTCATTTTGCCCTGTGTTAGAAGCTTTGAGAATATGCTGATATATAACGGAATATTTCGTTCCATGATGGTGTCGTATAAATATCATTTAGGATACAGACAGCAGAGCTTTGAAACGTTGAATTTCTTGGTATAGCTACCAAAGCGTCCTGTTTTGTAATTCCAGTCGCGAGAAGCTGATATGATGTGAAAATGTGACAGAAGCAGAAGTGACAAGAGTACAGTTACAGAACTCATTATTCATTCGATAGGACGAGGATATAGACTCATTTTCTGCTACAGATAATCCCGCATTCTATCGGCTTACACCGCAGGATTTTGGTAGATATTATGCTCACCACGTTGTTATTCGTATGTATATGTCGTCTATTGTTTCAATTTCAATATTTGCCTCAATATATCCAATCCAATCCAGTTAGCTAATGAATATGAATATGAGATCCCGCATAATGCGTATGTGAGATGCATTGACAAAATGGTGTATCTTCCTTCCGCATTGATTCTGGTGCTGCCATAGGACAGATCCTGTTTCATCGTTTTTTCCAAGGTTAATGTTACTGTTTCCGGGCAACGGACGAGAAAGGTTACTTTACTTTCGGAATAATATGTTTCCTTTATTGAGAATGAATGAGCCGCTAATTTGTTAATTGAGGCTGAAAGGATAGTTCTGTTGTGAGAGCATATGGCCACCGGACGGGTAAGAATCTATGTCAAGCCTTAAACTGTCAGGCTCATGTGGAGATGCTCAATAGCCTCTAAACTGCCATATGTCCCTCCTTGTCAATTTTCGTTTTCATCCTTCTTATGTGCCTTGTGTTGTCTAATGTCTAATGTAAGAAGACGCTCTCGAAACCACGTTTTCCTCTTGGGGTTGATATCTATATGATACTTGTCCTAGCCCTAGAAGCCCTATAAACTTTCCGTCTTCTACGGAACGAACCAAAAAAAGTTTGTCAATTGGGTAAACAAGAGCTCGAAATGTGAAAATCCCACTAACTTCCGTTTCTCTCCAGGAAATGAGATAGGGACTGGCTTTTGGCAAAGTACTGGAGTGGAGGCAGATACCTAATCGTGTACTAAGGTACCTTATGTACTTTACTGCACGCGTTTCCATGTGTCCAAGTTCGCAAAAAATCATTTTAGCAGCATGGAAGTTTGGTGTTCCAAATGAAGACATTAGTTAATTCATAAGGTCGTGAAAACCTAACCTAACTTTACATAACGAAACGAGAACCGGTCACACTCAAATGCCGCGTCGAAGTTTAGAAATCCCAAAAACCAAATGATAAGACGAGTTGACATGCTCAAGCACGCGGCAAAGGCAAACCAAGATGAAAGCCAAAAACTGAACCCGAAACTCGGAGAAATCCTGTCCCTTGTCTCGAATTTTTGTCACTGGAATCTATTAAATGTTAATTTGATGAGCCCTGAGTCCTGAGCCTCCCAAACATGGGCATGGTTGGATTGGAATGCGACGGAGCTAGTGCTGTGTAGAGAAATTAGGTTCTATGGTTCTTTTGGTCCATGTCTTGGACACCCAGTGTGACAAGTGAAATGAGGAATGAACTTTGGAACCTCAAGGGTCGTTTGATCTTTCCTTCTTCTTCCCACAGAAAAAATGTCTTTGACTGAAGCTTTTTACTGCCGCACTAGCTCTTGACTTTAAGATCTTCATGCTCTTTTCCCTTGTCCTGTGATAGGATTTTCGGGTAACTGATATAGTAGGCTATCCTTTGATCGCATACGGTATTTCTTTACTCGTCTTTAGACGGACATCATAATAGTGAGGATAGGTTAGAGAAGACATATGCGATCATGGGATTGCGGACTATATCAGAACCAGATTTGGTTGATACGCTTTTCTTGAAGAGATTCTTCGTGGATCTTTCCTTTTTGGGCTAGGTGGGGTCCTTCATTGTGAATTGTGGTAGCTTCGTGAAGTACCTTAGACCGTCCAATTCTCCGTACTGGAGCTGTTACTTGAAATAACAATGCGAGACTATTCAACCCTGGGTGTGCTTTCTTGTCTTGTTTGTCTCCTCCTTAAATCCGCGTAGCCCTTCATAATATAGTCAAACAATGGGAGAAGGCTACGGAGAACTTGAGGACTTTGGGGGAATGGTGTAAAAACAGTCATTCAGGCTTTATTTAGTGCCTGACTTGACTCTTGAGTACATAGGAACGGCCTTATTGTTGAACTTGAGGAATTATTTAACGAGTCCGCTCAAGAAGCCATAATTATTTTTAAGAGGTGCCGGAGAGGCCTAGGCGAAAAAGGGTGCGTTGGACTAAAAATTTCGTTTAGGTTGTTTCGTCTCGGACAGTTTTATGAGCATTATTCGCTGACGAGCGGTTACACCATCTGGTGGATGGTTGCAAGTCTGTTAAGGTCACAGGTTAAATTATTCATGATAATCCGTAAGGTCGCAGCGAACTGTTCAATGCTCTAAACAAAATCGTAAGGTCAGATATCGCAAGTTGAATTACCCTATATGAATCCGTAAGGTCAACTGTTGAAATGTGTAGGACGACCTGAGAACAGTTGAAGATGAAACCGGCAATAAATGGTAACGTCCAAACCGAACTGTTTAAAATGAAATCAAAAGGTCAGGTCACCAATCGAAACGCTGAAGGCGAATTGAGAACGTCTGAAGTCGAAATAGTAAAGGTCTGGTGAAAAACAAACTGTACAATGTAAACTCGTAAGGTCAAGTCAGTATCTCTAACACTGCACAGGTCGAACTTTTAACGTACCTAATTTTAAAGATCGATTTGTCGCGGTTACGCTAGTAAGGCTATGTCAAGAGCTCAATTTTAAGATCAGATTGAACGGAAGACACAAATCCAAAACAAAATTATATCATATTCAGAGGTTAATCATTAGGCTTAACTTAGTAGGTCAAAATGTCGAATTATTCAAAACATCGCACAGGTCGATTTGTCTAATACGAAACGTTCGTAAATCGAGCAGATAAGAGCACGGTTTAATGTGCTTCTGTATAACTGGAATATTGAATCATTCATGTTTCATGGCCTCCCCCCACTCGAAGGAAGAGGGTAGAAATATTAACGATGGGAGTTTGGAGAAGTGACACTTCACGACTCCGTCGAGAGGGGTCAACTTTGGAAGGAACGATCCTATGAAAGTATTATTTCGTGATTCGAGGAGTTGAGGTAGTCATTTCCGTCGAAGAGTTCGTTTTTCGGGAAGTGAGGGCACGTAAGTATGAAAGATTGTGTACGACGATGTCAACTAACGATGTGTTCCTTTCTTATATTATATGACTCTTCTGTGCTTTTCTCAGTTCAGTTGAGTCTTACTCGCTTTTTTTTTCGAAAATAAATTCTGAATGAAATATAAACTGAAACGGGAATAGGTGGGTGCATAAAATCACTAATGTATGAGGATTGAATGATTTCTTGTCTGGGGTTCGTTCGGCGCTTCTGGGGTTTAATTTCTTACCAGGTATTAGACATGTGCCTTAGGGAGCAATAATGATATGGTATGGACATTAGTCTTGGCTTGGTCTCAACTTACGTTAGAAATTCCATTGGGTAAAATATACTTAACGTGACAAGTTTTAATGTCGTTTAATAAATACCGAATCAGCATTTTTTAACTAACTAATGTGTACAAATTAAAATTAGGTATTGATTGTCGACTGAAAATAACTGTCTCCATATAGTGCATTTGGACGATTCCTTGATACCTACAAATAATTTGGTAAAATTCTATTTCGTGCATTTATGCCCTGAGCACGCTCCCGTAAGTGGTACAGAGCCTAAATGGAATAGGGATAAATAGTAAACTTCCTTGTCGACTGTCTTTTCCCTCCCCTTCGTCTAGCGTCTCCGTCTCTATTTTTCCCGGAAAAGGCAAATCTCTATACGACTCACCAAAAGACAGAAAAAAAATATATTCACTGAGCGGGTGAGAAAGGATCCTAGAGCCGCTGTTTATAAACTGTCCGAAACTATAGCCGGCGTTTTCTTGGTCTTTCTCAAGATCGCTGCTGTATGCTATACAGTTCGGGTTCGGACACGGAAATTGGTCAATTGTACTGCCTGCAGTTGCGCCAGGTGTTGTAAAATCTCATACTGTGACAGTCTAGATAAGATGAAGGTAGAGCTGGCTTTGTAATGTCAAAAGATCAGATTGTGTTCGGTTGTTTTAGTCAAAACCTCAGGTTATGTTTGGCTGTTCACTAAGGCCAAAAGGTCAGATAATATTAGGTGCCTAGTTCCAAGGTCAAAATGTCAGGTCAGGTTTGAATGTTTGGTAAGGGGAAAGGTCAGAATTGTTCCCTATTTAGTAAGGTCAAAAGGTCAAACAATGTTTGGATATTTGGAAAGGTCAGGTCAAAAGGTCAGACTATGTTTGGATATTCGGAAAGGTCAGGTCAAAATCAAGTTTTTATGTTTGCAAGGTCAAATAAATTTGTACGTGATTTGTCAGGTAAGGTCAAAGGTCACGATGAGTTTAGCCAGGTTAGGCATTGCTCAAATAAGGTCGAATTTCTATCAAATATTACCATTATAGGTCGAAGTGTCATGGCGGACCTGACTTAGAACGAATGCTTTGAAATGGACTGTGTAATTGTACACCAGACAAGACAGAAGTGCACCATGTAGTTCACTCCTGGTCATAAAGGCTTTTTTCTTTTTTGGAACCTCGAACTGAATGAATTGTATGAAATGCAATGAAGTTCTTTTTTCCGAGTTCATCTTCTTCATCTCTGATGTGTTTGTGAGGGGAAATGGGGGAAAAACGAGGAGAGAAAGTTTGGATGCTTTCACTTCCATTCGTAATGTCATAAATGAGAAATGAAAATGACATTGACATCGATTTTTCTTTGTGCTCCTGGTTTTGGTCTTTTGTGCTCTCGGGAACGAATTTATGATTCAAGAGCAGCAGAGGAAATGTCCGAAATAATCCTTAAAATTGAGTGAAATTCTTTGCAGTCTGATGCGGATGTTTTTTTGGTCGGGTGTCGCAGCCATTATACTCTTCTGTCGTGTCGTGCCTTGTCGTTCGTCTAAGGGCAATGGACCCATTGACTCGTTTTTTATCTCATTTATTTCGGAGATTTCAAGTGTAGCATAGAATTATGGCCAAAGCATCCAATATCGTGAGCCGAAGCCAAAACAAACTTTTTATGACATTAACATTAGCTGTAGTCTAAGGGGGATTTACTATCGTTGACATGATTATACACTGCAGCAACGCAGCCAAGTGCAGTTAGACTGGGTAATGTTGTTGTTGTTACTTAATGAAATTGGATGAAGTTCAGTTTAGTTCTATCTGTAGTACTACACGCGGTACTTGGAATTTTTTTGTCATTCAGAGAAATCCTTGGAAAACCGTTCTTTCGTTCGCCTAGCTGTTTATTAGTACGGTGTACGGTTTGTTTTGGTATATTTGCTAGCCAGTGCGAATGCCAAATGCCAATACGAGTGCATGGCGGTATAAGCTTAAGCGTAAACACATTTTTTGCAGCATCGAATTATTTTTTGTGCCGCATAGATATAGCATGTGCGTACACGTCTATTTAGTTCTCAGTTAGATTTAATGATACGTTGAACTTTGACTTATCTCCTGACTGACAGTAATTGGAAAGATCTCTCAGCATGTGTTAGTCTATGTCAGGTCTCGTTATGTTATGTTATGAATTTTTGTTGGAGCTTGTCTAAGTCTAATTTATCAGATCTCGGGGAGGTAACAGGAATTTTGATTGCCAGATTGTATAATTACATTTACATCCGATTAGTTCTTCTTTTGTATTTGGTATGCTTCATATTGACAAGACAAGGAGTCACGCCTTTGGCACTGCACCGCACCAGGATACCACGTTCCACCTCCACCCACACTTACCATGCAGGGATAATAGCTGTCTTGTCTGCGCGAATACAGAATACAGGTGAAGGCCCTTTCCTTGATTTGATTAGACATCCACGCGTTTTTAGTTAGTTTCTCATTATACACTTGATGGGTAAATGGGTGTGGAAATAATAACGTGCGATCTCGGGGATATAATTTATCGTTCTAACCTTTGTTGCCACTGTTCATATCCTCCACCTTTCACCGGATTTAGGACATCAGCTACAAGCTACTCCGAATTGCACTTGCCGCATTTGCGAAAGCAGTCTTTCACACGGCTCATTGTAAGCAAATGTGGCAGGCGTACCTCGGACTAAACTGTAGTTGCTGCAACCCGACCCTTCCAATCTTGCACAATTTGCAGTAAACGAACAGGTTCTACTAAGAACTACGTTAGATTAGGAAAAAGTATGAGATCCCGGGATCACAGCCTAAATCCGTTCCGGAAATTGGAGTGTACCAGCCTTTGTACTCAGGCCAGGCTGTCGGATTTAATTCGAGAAAACGCGTGCTCCTGCATACTAAATATGTATGGGACAGTACGCTTGATGGATATAGCTGGGAAGATGCCAGGCAGTGACTAATCTTAAGAGGCTATACAGTAGAGTACCTACATTGAGAGACACAGACGGATTCTTGTACATCACGGTTCGGTTCTTCGTCCGCATCCGTGAGAATGACTCACCCTTCTTAATCTATCGTCTTGTGTAGCTCCGTAAAATGGATTTTCTGTGTTTCCTTCTATGAGCCTATATGCCTTGGCTGTGCGAAATCCTATTGGAATGGATATTACGGGTGAAAGTAGGGGTTGGGAGACAACAACAGCACTGGGCTAGTCTGTTACCAAGTGTCTCGTACATGAGGATTACGCTTTTATGCTAGAAATACTCAGGGTTTTCCCTGTACCCTGGCCTGGATTTAATTTGAAATTATGTAAAATCGGATCATTCACTTTATGTTGTAATACGTTTTGGCTTGGCTCGTATACAAGCTACTTGGATTACAAACATTTTTTCGTGTATTTGTATTATTCATAAGGTCTAAACTTTTTCGTTGTGTTTCGGATTATGCGTTAACAATCAATGCCATTGTAAACTAAAGCTTGATTTACTGCTTTAAAATTATTTTAAATTTTTTTTTGCAACGACGTTAAAGCACTAAAGTTATATTCTGTTTACGAAATTTAATGCATAGTACAAAAACACTGCAGCCTTGGTAAGGAGCTGCAGGCAGAGTCTGGGTCTGGGTGCATAAATAACACGGAAGCTATGTAGTAAACGCTGTAGACGCCTAGATCCTAGATAATAGAACCTAGATGCCTCAGCCAGACACTTTTTTTTGTAGCTCGAGGTGAAAATGCAATCCGCACTACTCGTCGTTTTCGTTTCAGTTTGTGCAGTGTAAACTCTTCGGGCGTAACACACTACTGCATCTCTCCATCCTATTTCTCGGTCGAGGCTTTTCAAAACCTTGCAGCTAGCTAACATTGCATAGTGCATTACACTCCAGGCACCGGGTTTTTCCCGAGAGTGAAATGCCAGCGTATAGCACGGGTTTATGGTTTGGGTTTTTGGTCTTCCTTGACTTTGACTTTTTTTTTGTGCGTAGAGCAGAGCGTAGACCATATAGAACCATGGCTGGCTACCCGGGTAGAATATATAAGTTCTTTTGGGGTTTTCGGGCAGAGAAAACCCGAAAGTAAAACTCAGTGCTTCCTTATGAACAATTTTTCCAGAGAGGGTCCGCCGCTCCCGTCGTATACCTAGTAGCTTTAGAAATAGACAACACTCACGCATGAGTCTTCTGAGAGTGCAAGAACCAAAAAAGCCGGCTTAAAGTTCGGGGTTCTTGGTTCCTAAACCTAAATAGGGTTGTATCATCATACCATACCATACGTATACAACAGTACAGCGTCTCAGGACAGAGAACATTGGTAGTGCGATATTATTCTCGACTTGAACCGCAGTTCTGTGGTTAGCTTCAGCCTGGGCAGAAGAAAACGCATTCATCCGAATAATATATGTGCGAGTGTGTAATTACGACCAGGGAAGGCGCCAGGCTAGGCAAAGGAATTACAGATCACATTCACACACAGTTTTTTTGCACATCTTTGTCTTGAGAAGATTTCGAGCGTCTTATTTTTTTTTGTGTGCAAAAAAGCCCCCAAAAAGATTTGGGTTTTTGCTGTGTGAGTGACTCATATTTCCAAGTTTGAAGCTGCTCTTCGCTGTGTTTGTGTATGGAAATTACTTGGAGAGGAATGTAGTCAAAAGCTTAAATTGCTAAGGTACTTTTCTTTCGGTGGCGTTGGATTGGATTGCCTTGGATTACATTGGGATGACTGTACACAGTGCACAGTAAACTGGCTTTGCGAAGAGATCTCTTACCTAAATAGTTGCGTACATTTGCCATCTGGAATCCTCATCCTTTGAGTTTCCTGTATTCTGTATTGTATGAATCGCCAGTCGCCAAACCAGTGAGCAATTGCTAAAGCGTCTGTTGTGGTCTGAGTCATTCAAGATTTTTGGTTACGGCGGACGCTGCGCTGTGAATAGTGCTGTGCTATTGTCCTGAAGTAATTACAATTACGTAAAAATTACGCTGATACTGTGTGGTCTGGCTAGTAGTGTCTGAAAAGTGAAGGTGAAGTTTTTGGGGTATACAATTGAAAATTGAAGTTTCGTGACTTAGGCATTGGCTCCTGACAGTGCAGTAGTGTCTTAAAGTCAGCAAATCTGCCTTAATGACAATTACAATTGTGAATTCACGATTTCTGTCGATAAGAAAATAGCTTGACGAGAGGTTGAGACAGGTTTATCTTGATTTTGTGGCAATTGGCAATGAGCTGAGTTTGCTACACTTACGATTATTGTGCATAAGTCGAAGTCAAGCTCTGAATACAAAGCAGTTTACACAAACTTAACTATCAGATTTTAAAAATAGGGCCTCTTATTATATTACGCTGTGGAAAATGTCACCTGGCATTTCATCTGTGAACGCGTCCACAAAGGCTGACTCGGATGATTCTGACGACGAGGGATTTTCACATTTGGTAATTTATTATAGTGCTTCCGTATTTAAAAAATAATAGCTACGTAGATTCCGCAGAACCGAAAGTATCGATTTCAGTATAGTGTATATAAGCGTATGGTAAAAGCCAAAAGAAAACTTGAACTTGAAACCCTATTGTAGTATCGAAATGCATTTCTTAGTGCAAGTGCAGTGAAAGGAACTTTTGTTGTTGAATTGGAATCTATTATGTGTATGTAGCCATTTAGAGTTTGATATATAAATATTTCAGTATTTTTTATTCTAAGCGTAAAGTGTGGATTTGGCCAGGCCAGGATACAACAGAAAAAAAGTGAAAAAGAGTGAAAATGCCTTAGTGTCAACTGTCACGAAACTTGGGGAAATGAATTATTACTGAGGAGACACGGGCGAAGGAAAGAAAGAAATGGCTCAAGAAAGTTACGTGGATTTTCCATTAGGGGTTTTAAAAAATATATATCAAAATAGTCGTTTCTCAGCATTTTTTCATTTCGTATAAAGTCGTCTCTATCTGAACACTTTGCGAATGAATATTTTATAGTTTTGAACTTTAGAACGCGCGGAGAACGCATCCGTGCGTTTCTTGTATTGTGAATTTTGATGCATGCGTAAGTATATTAAATTACGGTGTTTGATTTTGATTGATTTAAATGCTAATTTCAATGCACTTACATGCGTTTTGTTG
This sequence comes from Ceratophysella denticulata, assembly GCA_034694925.1. Taxonomy (NCBI): domain Eukaryota; kingdom Metazoa; phylum Arthropoda; class Collembola; order Poduromorpha; family Hypogastruridae; genus Ceratophysella; species Ceratophysella denticulata. The sequence goes on from JAQFYT010000127.1 coordinate 19,371, forward strand.
CTAGCCTCATACTTCAAATTTTGGCGGTATTGAGTGTATTTGACATGTTTTGACGCGAAATTAGCTGAAGGTGAACCCGCTTAAATTTGAATTCTGACTGGATTTTAAGGTCGTAGTTTAGCGCGAAATCACCTTAAGGTGAACCGGTCGGTTGCAATTTGATCGCCTAATTCACCTTAAGGCGCAGATTTAAAAAAATCAATTGAACGGGTTATCAGTTCGTGTCGTGAAGAATTGAACATTTTAACCATTCAAGGGAATATCAAACACAATGCAAACTTTTCCGAAAAATTGAACCCGAATTCCCATACTCCCCTGCATTGTCTGTGTGTATTTCTGTGTGAACTTTTGAGAATAGGCTAGTGATCTATGCAGTACATATCTCATGATTCCATGTGACGGTTTTAGTTTTGTCTCAAGACCCTTTACCGACAATTCTGTGCCTCATGCATGACTCGTCTATTAGTTCTGGTTTAGCGTTAATTTTACCGAATAAGGAGAAAAAAACGGATAGGTTGCTCTATCTGAGGCTTTGAACGCTGAACTTGGTATTTTTTATGTGGAGCATTATACAGAAGATTACATAATAGGAATGAAGATTTTGAACCTTGTATTGCGTGAGATAGTTTTCTTCTTTGGTGAAGAACGTTGGACCTACATGAGATTTTGTTTATATTTTTTGTAGTTTTAATGTTCTGTGCTTAGTTGGTTGCTGGAAGTGCAGTTCAGCTGGTGTATACGGAATTCCTTAAGAGAGATCTTATTTGATTTGTGGTCTGTTTATACACATATAACTTCTTTCTGCAATTGTTCCGGACTGCTCTGAAGTGAAACATAGTGTGTTATGTGTTAAAATGGGATTAGATAAATTATACAAGTGTCTTTATGTGTCTTAGAGCATTTGCCAAGCCAGCTTGGCATTTGATTTAGCCGTCCATCCAGTGATAAGAAATATATATTCTGCGGACGTGCGTGCATTACATGAGATCTTTACATTACATCTTTATAAATGAATCACTTTGACGGCATACCGATGTGAAGGTTCATTCAAATCTTGAATCCCGAGTGACTGACTCTGACTTACAGCCACAGCCAGTACTTGGCAATTGAACAAAAGTCATAGTTGTCGGCATTTTACTATGACTAACGTAGTATAACAGTGTAAATTGAGGTGGGGCTTTAATCAGCATAACGAGATATGCACGAGTCTTAACATGACAAGTTGGTATTCCAAGAACTTTATATTTAACAAGTAGGTATGTTATTTGCTGTGCGAATTATTGGAATTGTTGTGTCATGGGATAAGAATATTCGATAATTTGGGTTGGGAGTATTTTTTTGTTTCAGGAATAGTCCGCAATTAGCGCCGAGTGCGTTTTATTATTACAAGATATCAACAAATTTATTTAATTTTTTTAGTTTTAGTTTGAGTGAATACCTATTATGAAATGACCTTCTGGGTTACATACTGCAAAAGCCAAGTGCTGGCAACTGTACCGAGTACTTTTCTGTGTACAGGCTCTATATTTTACTGATCGAAGAGGCTTCAAAGCTGCGTTGAATGAACCATTTCCTTCTAATCCAGTAATTGCTTGGAATTTCGACTTGGAACTTGGAATGCGTGAGGCCTACTGTATTCTATTGTAAGCGACTGGGTTATCTCGACAGGGCTTCAAGCTTCAAGCTTCCATGTTCCAGGTCCTTGCTGAATGCATGGTTTAGAATTTGGTGCAGCCAGCGTTGAGCAAGCGAAGCTGTAAGCATTGGCACGGGAAGGGGGAAGTCAGAATAAATTGAGATAGAGTAAAGTAGTTTCATAAAGTAAAACAGCTTTTAATATCTATCTGGTTTAAACTCTTGAGAAAGGTATTTTAATGGGTTCGTTCCTTCTTCCAGGCGTAAGAATAAGAATTGCTCGAGTTTTGGAAGTTCTGTTTCCTTAAGGCAGTTCTCATGCTTTTACTTTTGGCTGTTTCAATGAATGCTACCGTTCGTAATACCCGACAAATTCAGACGTTGTCATACGTCAAGCTTTGAAATTTGAACTTTACACTGGACCATGCTGTACGCATTAGCAAACATTACGAAATACCGCCAAAATTTAAACCCAAAGAATTACCTTAAAAAAAGAATTGATGACTGAAAAACGTAGCTCGCAGGCCCTCTGGAAAAAGCCTTCTGTTCATGGTTCAGAGAAAACTCGACTATTAAATTGACTTGACAGGATCTCAAGATTCTCAAGTGAATTTCCTCAGTTTCAGTTTCGTGAAAACCCCGAACACTTCGTATCTTCATAAATATCTCTGAACCCCAAAACACTAAAAAACCCAAAAAGTATTGCATTGTATTGTAGTATATTGTTCAATACGAAGTACATTACGAAGTACGATTCAGTCTAGTTCAGTTGTCAAGCTTTTTAAAGGAAGCCCTTTGGCATTGGCAGTATAAGTGCAAGTTTCCTATTGACAATTGAAAATTGACTTTGACATTGACTGGGGTAATAACCAGAAAAACGGTTTGACTTTGACTTCCTCCTAACAAAACCGGTCAGTCAATTCAAATGTCAGTTGAAGAAGAGGCTTATCTTCTACATAGCCTGAAGTACACACGGTACACTATGGGTCTCCGTTCCGTGTTCCTGCTCCTGACATTAACATTCCAGTCTTTATTATGGCTTCGGAAGAGCTTCAAAAAATGCTTCAATTGAAGTCGTAATTACGGCGTTCAGGAGGGATTACCATAAATTACGGTACAAACATATACATAAAGAAGCGGGTTGTAAGTTGTAGTACAGGTTACATGCAAACACACGTAGATGTAAAGATTATGCATGTGTGTAGCTGGGCACTTCGGCTTCGACAGTTCAGCCTGGACCCCTTGGCACATATCGAGATGAAAGTTTCGACCTTCGAGCTGTTCGATTCGAATTCGAATATTGAGCGTTTCATCTTGTTAGAAGCTCGAAGTTCAAGATCTGTCATTTCAAACGATGAACAGCAAACAGTGCGGCACAGTTTTGCCGTTTGAGATGTACGAGCATGCCATTTCAGTTTTTGAGTAGGTATTAAGTTTAATACATTTGCTGCTAAGGTGCGCGGCTCTAAATTGCTGTTTGGGAACATGTTTGACTCTTTTGTAGCATTTCTGGAGTTTTCTACAGTATATTCGGCAGTTTTGATTCATATTGGTAGTTTTGCAGCATATTTGATTGTTTTACATAGTATGTTTGGCTGTTTTGCAGCATATTTAGTTGTTTTACAGTATATATGACTGTTTTTCGGCCTATTTGGTTATTTTACAGTATATCGGACAGGTTTGCACCATATCTGGTTGTTTTACAATTTTGGTATTACTATTTAGCAGTATAGCATATTGAACACTCCGATCTGGACTGTTTGGCATCATATTTGGCTGTTTTGAAGAAGTTTATGATTGTTTTGGCAGTACTCGTAAGTACGGGTATATGCAATTTACGTGGAATCTATTAAATTAACAAATCGAAATGTGAAATACTCTTTATATTTTAACTTTCAATCGACGTTTATGCATTCGTATTTTTGATATTAAATTAATATAACTCATAAAATTACCATACCGCATACAAATTGACGAAAAATTCACAAATATTAACCCTTATCACTTTTATCCCAGTCACCTTCTCCAGGACGAAACGTCCGTCAACCTTTCCAGAAGAGCTCGATATCTTCATCTTCCACGGCTTTTTGTCGTAAAGCATAATTTCACACTTGTTTTTTTCTTTACTCCCAAAGCCCATTTATTAATGAAATTAGAGGCTCTAGCATATACAGGGGGAATGGGAGAAGCTAAAAAAATGTTGTTGAGCCAAATTACTTGCACGTGCAGGAGCTAAGGGTATCAGGAGAGAGATGAAATACGTGAACGCATCTTCCAGGCTTGGATTTTTTAAAAGCGTGTCTTCTAAAGGAGAATTTTTTATGCTTCTTCTTTCTCTCGTATTTTCCAAAACACTACTGGAGTGAAGTGTGCGAGTGTCAAACTTTTACCTTCAGACAAAAGACTTACATTTCGTGTACGATCTCGTGATCGCTTACAATTTTCAACCTAACTTGAATACCAAAGCCTTTAGGTTAGGTTAATCAACTATGCGATCACGGGATCGTATATGAATATGTATACCCGCAAAGATATGTATGTCTATACCCTGTCAACATTTTCAAACTATATTTAGAGTTCTCGTAAATCTTTCCCTGGTCCTGGGTTGCAGTTTGCAGCAAGCAAGCTATCTTCTAGCGTCTGGTCATGTTCCTCATTATAAAGAACTGTTCCTTGTAGTAGATGGGTGAAATGGAATGGAACGGCTGTTTGAAATGCGTTTTTGCTTTTGTTACGATTACGACTGTTTCTAGGCAGAAATGTGGATGTATTATGTAGATTTAGAATATGTCCAATTTGAGCTGAATTTCTTTCCGAGGGTCAAAAAAGAAATTGCGAAAATACTCCAGGCTGAATGTTTGGGTTCTTTTGTGTGCCTTATATTTGGGTTTCAGTTTATTGAATTGGAAGACTTAAATCTGTTTGAAATTTTGAAAAAATGGCCTATTATACTCTAAGGGTTAACTTGGCAAACCAATTCAAAACCAACATTATGCACTACCTGTCATATTTATTATTTTGAGTTCAGTTTTTAGAAAAAAAAACTTTAATTAACCGGCATATTTACTACTGAATATCGAATTACACAAATACAGTCAAAATTACAGATATGAAACAAAAGATATTCTTGCAAACAATAAATAAGAAATAATCGAAGTGGCTCGTGGCTCCAGTTTGGGTTCGCCTTGTTGGCTGGTTTTCCGTCTGTCCATGAAAATCAACGCTGCTTCTTTAAAAAAATATCCTATGTCCAAGCCGGTATTTTCACTGTCAACCCTATCTTGTTCAGAGATGAAATATTACAGCATAAAGCATCAGATGCGTATCATCTCGCGTTGAAAATTATAGATTGCGTAAGACAACCCATCGCCTGTGCCAGGCCAAGGGTGTTTTATGACGAAAGCTGAAGGAGGTCGGAACTTGGAGCACTGTAAATTGGAAAATAAAGAATAGGGTTCTGAAATAGCGTGTTATCCTTGGATCGCATGCTTTTCCGAAACGTATCTTGATTTACTTTTTTATTGTGCCTGGGGTTGGGGTAGGAGAAAGTATGCGATCCCCAAGCGCGCATCCTGTATAACTATGCAAGGGTTCGATGTTTGAAGCGTCTAGCCAAAGCCACAGCATTAATTTCCATGTTGTTTTACGTGTGAGGTGATGAGAATGAGATTGTAGTGTGAAGATAATGATCTTATGGAGGGTGTCGGGGCTTATTTTTAATTTTACGTTTGTTTTGAAAACTTTTGGAATTTATCTTCCTTATTTGGGGTTCTGTGTAAAGATGAAAATATCGGTTGAGTCGGAGGTTTTTGCTTTACTTGCCCCCTTTCGCTCTCGGTTGGTTTCGTTGTCTTGTTGAGAGATGAATTATGACTTTGGACTTTGGAAATTTAGTAGAAAAGTAGAAACCCACGAAGGAATTTTCCAGGAGAGGAGAAACATGCCTTCTTTTTCAATTTAAGTTTTCAGACCATATACGGTAGGAATATGAACAAAGCTAATGCTAATGCATACAAAACCAAAAACCAAACCAGGAAGAGAAACCGAACCGGCGGCTTGAACGGAAATACAGTTTTCAAAAGATATTAAATTAGTTTTTCAAAGAAGGAGAGAGGGTTCAAGTGTTCCAGGGCAGGGTCTGAAAAGCATTAGTTATGCATAGAGTATAAATATTTGGAATTCCATTCATAGTTTTGTGACCTGGCCTGGGTGTTATGTCAGTAGGACCAGGGATGGTTTACATACACATACAGGATATCCGCAGAGCAAGAGATCGCCGATTTTACCGTCGCGGCCGGTTCGGAGGCGAACGCTAAGGTTAAAGGCCATTTTGATGTTTTGAATTTTAGCAGTATTTCGAAGTGTTTGTTACTACCCCGAAAGTTTGACAGCATTCGTGTAGTCTTAAGCGGCCTTAGCATTGGCTATATAGCTCGCACACAAATTCATATGTATTTGCATACTATGCAGGGTGCAACCGAATATTGAATTTCAAATTATTTGACTAATTTCGCTATATTTGTTTGATGTGTACACAGGAAATGGACTCGAGACCCGTGGATCCCTTCAGATTCTCTCAAGCCACACTTGAGGATACTCAGGAAGATGAACTAAATGCTATTCTTGGAGAACTCTCCGCACTTCAAATGAGCCTGGACCGTGAAATGAAGCAACCCCCCACCTCTCCCAATACAGAGACTCATATCCTGGAAACAGGACCGAGTAATAAGTCCAGCACTGCGTCGAGTGACAATAATGCATTGCACTGCAATGGTAAGTGTCTAAATTCTGGATGAGCTAATATGCACTTTAGCTCAACTCTGTAAAGTAAACAGTAAATTGAAACTAGACGCTATTAGGCGTTTGTCGTTTATGCAAATATTTAACTATGCAAAGTAAATGCAGGCTTGGGCGTGGACCATATGGATCCTAACTCGATACGTATTTTTCATATTTTGCCAAAATTGTATGCCACAATAACAATAACAGGCATATATGCACGATGTACGTGCTTTACATTAAACTATGTACTCGCAATCTTTGTGTCGATTTATGGGTCAGTATTAAAGTGACCTAAAATTATGCCAATGTCGTCATCGGTAACTTATTATTGCAGGTATTAAAATTTCATCAATTAAATTTTAATGAGTTTCGCTCTAACACCTATTGGAAGATTTCCTGCTTATGTTAAAATGCATTGTTAATCCAAAGTTGAATATTATAGTCGTATCATAGCCGTATGTCGTATATCGCTAGTTTAAACTTGCGGATATTTGAATAGGTTAGTGCAGCAATAGCTGTGTGACAGTATTTCACAAGTCTGACCCACCCATGTGTTTTTTCTTAAGTCAACCGGTTTCAATTTCTTGTGACATTGACTGAAAGGGAAAGAAGTTAAGTATAATGACATGTTCCGCTCTACGGTTTTTGGGGTTCGTTTCCGCTCCATGCAATCGTCGTATCTGTATACGATATTTCGTATTTATAAAACAAGACGACTTGAGAATGACTTTGAAGAAGATGAGACGAAACACAAATGCCATTTGTGATCCTGTGATCGCATATTTGTTTAACCTATAAACTAATTCAATAGATAGTCAGGTTTGGTTAAAACAGTATGTGATCACGCTTTCAAAGATGAGATATTTTGGTACCGATGAGAGGATTACTTGCATTGGCGTGGCGTTGTTTCATGGCGTGGCATGTGCATCCGCCTATGCAACTCTTCTGGAAGAAGAAGTAACCCCTCTTATATTCCATTGTCTTAAATCTTAACTCATTTTGTTTTCTTTTGTGTCTATTTCCATTTTCAGGAGTGAGAACTGATAGCCCGGACAATGATTCAGGATTTTCAGACAATGCCTCACTCCTCTCCAGTGGAAGCTCATTATCGGCCAGTGGATCGAGCAGTGGAAGCAGCACAGCCAGCTGTCGTCTCAAAACAATCCCCCCTTCCACTGTGCTACATGCCAACGAGGTAGATGCATCGTAATCGTAATCTTAACACAGATGCAATATGCACGATGTAATCAACGCGTACCTAGATACCTACCCCAGAAGTGTTTTACCGGATACAACTTCACGGTATAAAAGATCTGACCGCATACAATCTACAAATAAGGATAATTTCGCTAAACGCTACCATTTAAATATTCAATCCACAATCCGGTAGAACAGCATAAAGTTTGACCGCTCACGACTTGCTAATGTGCTGTTCCTGCAGATGGAATGTGCGATCTTTCAGCTCTAGATCGATATTGGTAAACGTATGCAAGAAAAGCGTTCAATGGATACAGCTAAATACCGATCAAACTTTTATAATTCCAAATTGAGAAATATTCAAATGTCTATTGTTTGGGTTTTTGAATGCGTTTGAAACTCAGCAGCAATCAGCAATATTTTATATTGGGATATCCACGTAACTAACCTAATTTTCTAATTTGGTTGATGGTTTCCTTATTTTTTATTCTTTTTTCTTTACTGTGCGTCATCGTCGGTCCCTATTTGGATTTTGGTTACCTATTTTCAACATTTCGACTTGATTTTTTTTTCAAAACAACTCACCTCATCCGTTCGTTCATCTGCAATCTGCACTTCTTCTTGTAGTTAGCCGACTATATTAGCGCCAGACTAGAAAGTGGGCAGAGTACTGTACCTGTAAGTTGAATACATCATATTGGACATGGTTATTCTTTGGTTAATCTTCTATTAAACGCTCCTGCATTGTATTCTACATTCTGCATTACAATTTCACTCTTTTCTTTTATGTCTCTGACTCTACAATTTCCTGTTTTACTTCTTCTTGTCATTTAGTGTTTTTTTTATTGACGGCAAATATTTTAATGAGAATTTCATGTCCGTGTCAAATGGCAAAAGTCAAAAATCCCATTTATAGTTTAGGATTAGGATGCGCCGCTGTACCTTTTGGGGTATTATTATATAGTGTGATCTACCCTATGCTGCCTGATCCGATGTCATTTGTTCAAGGTAGAGCGCACGCTATAATTGTACGCGTTTCCATTACAGTGCGGCGGTTTCTGGTTCATCGAGCTTGATTCTGATTAATGAGCTCATAGGGAAGGTGGAAAAATTAACATTTGACAAAAGTTGAGATTGACAGCCGCGGGTTGCATTTTCCTATGCATTTGGGCCTGAACCTCCGAAGAATTAAGAGCCCTAATCCTTTATACCCTGACATGACACGCTGCGTGTAAAAACTGATAAAAATCATCACTTTCCAACTACTTTTCTTGTTTATACTATTCTGTGCAATGTGCCCTGTAATAGCATTATGGCTTCTTCTTGTGTCTCAAAGCCACGCGTCGTTATAAAACAGGTATATGGCTGCAGCCAAACGCCGAAATCCCCAAACCCCGCTTTTGGTAACTCTCGTCTAAGCTCCGTCTATGACATTTGTCATGTTTTCGTCGTGTCATTCTTCTGAAGCCTCCCCCCGAAAAATGACTTTGACCATTTATTTTCCAGAGGTTAAACCCATTGGGCGTGTCCAGAATTCAAAAGTGATACACTGTTCAATGTTCAATGTTTTACGATTAAATTATTTATCGTTTTTGGTCTGTATATAGGAATTTCTGCGCTATTCAGCATTCATACATTAAGAATTCAACCGGTTTTCACTGTGTGAAATTTTGATGCATTTGTACACGTTAAGGTTAAGGCTGTTCTTATGGTTTTGAATGTTTGCAGTATTTCGTAATGTTAGCTTGTGCGCCAGACGCTAAAATTCAGGACATGAGAATAGCCTTAACGTTCAATAAAAATGTTTGCCGCGAGATCATTTAAGGTTTTAATTCAGGAGACGCCCATACCATACCCTGATGATGGTCATTGTCATTAGTCATTAGTCAAGCCACAGCCACCCTATGAGTGCCTCGTTTATTGTCTGTAATTTGTAATGATTAAGGCTGTCTATATACTTGACATTTCATTTGGATTTTTATATTGTGTTTTTTGTCTCAAATTTTTCCAATTTGCAGAATGACAAGGCGGAGAAGATTCGTTTGGCAATGGCTAAGATGCGAGCGGCCAGCGTGACCCGGCTCTATGTCAAAGCCTTTTCACCGGATGGAAGTAGCAAGGCACTCATGGTCGAGGAGTCCATGTCCTGTGGACGCGTCCTAGCCCTCCTCGCAGACAAGAATCATGTACCATTGTCCCATAAATGGGCATTGGTGGAGCATATTCCACATCTTCATATGGGTATGAACATTTTCTCAAATTCTGTCATTCTGTGCGCTTATTGATTAAGGTTTAACGTGAATATTTAAAGCCGATCAGGAAATCTGTGTACAGTTAATATAATACCGGGGTAAAAAATTTTAGATTGATGGTTGAGTTGCCCGTAATTCGTGAAGAACATGTTGTACTACTTAATTCTACTAATATATTGGCAAATTGATTTATCGAAAAAAATGCCAACCGACATAAGGCGCCATGCAGAACATCCGCGAACGCCTTTGATTTCCATAACATATTTTTTTAATTAAAAGAGCTGGAAATTCAGAACGGGACGATTAATTATTCGATTAACTTGCGTGTAACGCGTAACTTTCGAGCCAAAAACCCTCCCGTGAGGTCAAAGATGGACAGTGTCACAGCTTCGAGCATTTCAAATTGTTCCACCCACAAACAGCACGCACATAAATAATGTAATGTACGATATACCTGCACCACGTATCTGTATAAATGCCATGAAGAGCTTATTAAACCGAAAATTTTCCAACCACCATACCACACGTTTCTGTGGTGGTGCAGAGAATAGGATTAAAGCTTATTCTTTCCTGGTATTACAGCTTATCACATAGTTTACATTCCAATGCCCTTTAGCACATGTGAATATCCTTAAGGGTATTGTAAGAAGGGGATTTAACCCTTGAAAATAAGGGTCCAGCGCGTTACCATTAGCTTTGCCTCTAATCGATGAATCGAAACAGGAAAACTTGCTAAATTAAGCTAAATACATTCTCCAAAAACTGAAGGATGCGCGTTTGCTAAAACTAAATTGTTGAATTACAGTAGAACCATTACGCCAACGCTAATAGCTTAGCCACTTCACTACGGTACCATTCATTCGAAAACGGCTGAACCAAATAAGCTGAAATAAAAAGTAATTTGACCTACTACATGATATCTACAAAGCGAAGGGTCCCTTTAATTTAGAAAATATTCGTTCGCCCGCAATTAAGGTTACGTAAACCTGGCGGTGAGAGTTGGAACTGAGCTCCTTTTAGGTTGCTCTTAAGGCAATATTATGTGCTTGGTCTGGACTGGACTGATTATACGGTTCAATTTTGTTTTCATGTTACATATATGTTTGTATTTTGTATTATAGAGCGGATTTATGAGGAACATGAGAACATGGTAGAGAATCTTCTGATGTGGACGAGAGACTCGAAGAATAAGATTTATTTCGTGGAGAGAGATGACAAGTATGACATGTTCCATAATCCTCAACGCTACTTCATGGAAAGTAGACAGGACGGACCACCGTCTCAGTCTCAGAACATTCGTGATTCCGGCCCACACCATCATGGAATGGATGAGCACACGAAGCATGGACTCATTGATGAGTTTTTTAATCAGGGTGTTGGAGTACCGGAAGTCGAGAGTTTTCTTTATCTCAAAGCAGAAGGAAAGAAGGCATGGAAGAAATTTGCATTCGTACTTCGTGCTTCTGGGATTTATTACTATCCCAAAGGAAGGAGTCATTCCAGCTCATCCAAGGATTTGGTCTGCCTTGCTACCATTGATCATAACCAGCAGGTAAATACAATTTTTAGGATTTCACAGATCTACTTTTTGTGGTTTCCTAACGTCGTTGGCTCCTTACAAACGGCCGCTGCGCAGCGCAAAATAGTGACAAAGGTCGAATTTTCGCTCTTCCAGCTGTTTAAATGGTTTTCCATCATTTGAACGTCTTTTGAATCGATGTAGCATGATCCAAACCCTTCACTGACATACCTGGGTCAATAATCATATCATTCAGAACCGGCTTTTAACACCTGGAACGCTCAAATGTCACGGAACTTTAAGCTGCGCTAGGTCGCGATCGTCTCCCCGAGCCGCTGAGCAGCCCACCTTCTCTCTCTTGTGTTGCAAAGCGACTGGTTGAAGGAAAAGTAAAAATATTATTGCACCATTAGATCTGCAATGAAATTTGCTTTAATTTGGTATATCATATGCCATTGTACGTTTTTCGGAAGTATGACCTATAAGGGACTCTCATAACATTTCGTGTCACCCTGTACTTTTGTCATGTTTTTCTGAATTTTCGTCGCGCATCTTTGTACGAACATGTTTATGCATTTCGGTCGCGTAGAATCTTGCGTATACTTTCCAGACGGACGACGCGCAGCATTGAATTCCAAGCAGTGACTTTCACTCGATAGCAGACAGCATAAACTTCTTAATTCTTAATCCTATATTTTTATTACTTTTCCGTGGACACAGGCTTACGAAGGGATTGGTTGGAGAAAGAAATTCAAAGCTCCGACCGAATATGGATTCGTACTCAAACCCGCACGACTCCAAGTCAAGTCCCATCGGCATATGAAATACTTGTGTGCCGAGGATCCTGAAACACTCCGCCTTTGGATGGTTGGACTCCGGATTGCAAAGGTATTACCAAATTCGGAATGATCTTCTGTACTAAACGAAATTACCTGAAGGAAAAAAAAAGAATAATCGGATTAAATCGCTTTGAGTTGGGCTTAGCGCAGATAAATTCTATTTGTAGTTCAATGTTCAAACGTCCAACTGGAAATAGTTTTTTATTGAAGCGTTTTATTAGATCTTTTTATCGAGCTTCTTTTATTTCCTGGAGATTCGGTACCCGGCGATCCCAAGATCACATTTTTCTTAATCTAAACTTGTTACTGTGATGCCCATATGATATTGGGTTGGGATAAACGTATGCAATCCCGGGATCGCCTACTATAAGAGTGCACAAAAATTCAATATTCCTTACGAGTATTTTGCAAGAAACCCATAAACCGCTTACACTAAGGAATACCTATTGAGTTTCTGGCCAAATCAAATACCATTGTACCTAATTTCCATATTCCGTCTATTTTGAATTTTCCAGCATGGAAAACAGCTTTGGGATAACTACCGGAGTTTGCAGGAGGAAATAGCTCATGAGGATTTGGATCGTTTCGGCCGAAGTGTTTCTCTAGCATCGATGCCTATTCAGATTTCCACACAAATTGGCCCTAGTTCAGCCATAACTTCAGAACAGCAAGTTAGAATCACTCCAATTCGTCGTTTCTCAGCCGAATCAGGCACAGTTCCTAACAATTACGCGACTCCAGTCAATATTAATAATCCCAATCTTCACAATCTTGAGAATCCTATTGAACGCACGGTAAGTTCCCAATTTCTATAATTGGACCAAGGGTCCAGGCTGCAGATGCGGTCACGATATTTTCTGTATTGCCTTTGTAAATTGACGAATTATCAATCATATTTTCCACAGGTGCTTGCCAATCCAGGCTTCCAAACCATTGTGGGAAGAGAAGAAGGATTCGAAAGTGACTGTCCAGTCGGTGGAACAATCAAACGAAAACCATCAACGGTCCTAAGCCCCAAAATCCCGTTGACCCTCAACACCCGCTCCCTCGTGAGCGAGTACATTACGGCCGGTGAAGGAAACACAGTGACCCTGAATCACACACTTCAGCGGAAACGAAGCGTGAGTGGTAACAGCGGTGGAAATGGGAACGGAAGTAGCTGTTCCTCTTCCGCCTCTTCTGTCGTTTCCCAAACGTACGCCATGCCCACGTGTAAACCGCCAATGGGCAATCGACTCCCTTCCACGAAACCCGTGTCTGTGGCCGAAGAAACCTTTGATTCCCTGGAATATGAAAACCTTCCGCCGCCACCCCCAGAGCTTCTCATGAGCTCGGATGACGAGAGTAATCAGACTAATTTAAAGGAAATGAATAATTCCCAGGGTCAATACACGGTGCCTATTCCACCGCCGTTATTGGGCAAATACCCTTCGTCCGGAGGCGGCGGTGGGACGTTGCCGAATCCGAGCTACGCTCCCAAACCGCCCCTTGGTGGCCCACACGGGGCTGGGAGCCATAGTTTGCCCAAGAAAGGTGTTTCGTTTGCCAATGAACTCTCACAAAGGCTCCAGAGTCGAAATAACCCAGGACCACCCGGAAATCCTCGGAATAATCAAAATCTCAATTTTGCTTCTAGTCCAAGTCCGAGTAAATTGAGTGACCCACCACAGGATTTCCTGTCAGACCTCCAACGTGTCATGCAGAAGAAATGGCAAGTGGCTCAAAAGTGTAATTTGGACAAAGATACGAGTCCACAGGAAATTCTAGGATTCCGATTTGAGCCAACCAGTAGTAAAACTATGGAAAGCCCAACGAGTGAAGAGTGTCAGTCTGAGAATGGGGACGTGAACCCTGTGACCCTCAACAATGTTCGTGCTTGGGTCTCACAGCATTATGGGAATAGCGTGGATGACCTCCCAGCGGTCTACAGTAGTCAAGAGTCGATGAAGGTGGGCATGGGTAAGCCTGCCCCGCCGGTGCCCAATGCCAAGCCTCAGCAGCGAGTGTCATTTTCCTTGCCGGTAGTCCAACCACAGCCCGTCAGCCATGGGCCTTCCCCGAATTTCCCAGCACCCCCGCCGCCGGTTCCCACGAATCCTCCCGCCATGCTCTACCGCCATGAATCCCTCCCCACCCAACCCAGCGTGGTTATCTACGAAAACTTCCAAGGTCGCAAGTCCTCCCTCCAACAAACCCACCATCCGAGTAACAATCACGTCCAGCTCAGAAGTAAAAAACCGCCGCCGCCTATTCCGAAGCGTGCGGATTCCACACATTTGTCAGCTCATTTCGTTTACAACTAAAGAAAAACTTTTTAACTTCCAACTTCCAATGCAAAAAATATGAAATGGTACTGAAATAGATTGCGTGTGGATCACGGGAACCATAACTTTTGCTAATCTAACCTTGTTACTGTCCACGCTGCCATAACTTCGCCAGAGCTACAATTTGTCGAAATATGCGACAATCGCATTTCGGAATATGCGACAATCGCATTTCGGAATATGCGACAATCGCATTTCCGAATAAGCTGTAACTGGAGCCTTTTTCAATCCGACGAAGTTAGGATAGCACGAATAGTAGAAATGTTACAGTGCTGGAATTAATTTAGGAAAAATTATACGATTTCGAGCGATATATATCTGTAGTACTAACAATTTTCAGACCAGGACTGAACTTGAATTTCACTGGGAATCCAAATAGACAATGATTTAAACTCTGGTCATATATGAAAGGCGTTATTTACAATAAATACATACGTAGCGTAGGTTGTACGATGTACCGCGGAAAAACCCGGAATATTATTAAAGACAGGGAGATATAAAAGCCATAATTATAATTATAACTACGTAGGCTACAAATTATGTTTAACAAGTTAGGCTCTGTTTATATAGGTAGATATTTACTGTAGCATAATTGTTTGTATACGTAAGTAGTTTTTGTGTTACTTATTTGGGCTTTTTAATTGTACAATTAAAAAGGTATTTGGGTATGATGCATCACAATGAACAGCTTAATGAGCCTTATTCAATTGCCTCATGTTTTTCTTAAAAAATAATTCCAAGAATTCTTGAAAAATCTTGTGTCTGTAAACTGTAAATTAATGTGGCCTTCAAAATTCCAATTCTCGTATACATTGTTAATGTTACTTGTGAAAGCAGTGAAAGTATAATTTTACATTGATTTGTACGCGTTTTAACGGTATAAGAATGAGAGGGAGGTGCTGCGGGTGAAACTGTTAATTTTGTTTCTGCAATTTATAGGCCAGAGTTCAAGGAACAATGAAAATGAACTATACAGATTAAAATGTACAGATTATTCAGAATGTTCAAGGGGTGCCAAAATGGAAAATTAATTACTTGGATGAAGAATTGTCTATTTAGTATTTTAAGTATAATACAAGTATAAGACGTTAGATACCTCGTAGTAAAATCTGCTTGGCTTTTCCAAACTCTTTTTTTCACGCAAGTGTATTTGCGTGAAAAATGGTTGGAAGATCTCAGAGCATGGAATTTTGCTTGAAAGCTTACACTTAAAAAAATTTGAGGTAGCGTAATATAAAATATCAATATGCAAAATTCAAATATTAGATGTATGCACTATTGAATAATACTGGTATTTAACAATCATTATTACATCCTTTCGTCAATTCTCCGGTAAGGTTTACCTAATTGTATTGTTAACTTCATCCAAAGTTAATACTATATAGAGCTCCAAAACT
>JAQFYT010000128.1:0-35184 GCA_034694925.1 Ceratophysella denticulata
AGTTAACGATTTCGGTAGAATTTTACTAGTTTACAGCTAAGGATTAATCTATCAATCACTTTCAAAAAAGAACTTAATCCTAGAATAGTACTACGGCTAATTTCCCTTTCGAACCTTCTAAAATTAGTACAAGTCTTGCTAATAGTGTTACAATATGACCACAAACAAGAACTATATAGCATATGAGAAAGGTATGACTGTAACTAAAAAAAACTACTTTTAGTGCACAAATGAGTAACATACTAAGGGAACTGTAATTAGTTTATCTAGGACACTAGGTATAGTCTTATTCATACGTAAGGTGAAATCTGTTTAATTATGAACTACATTCAAAACCGCAAGTACACCCGAAATTTGATATTAAATACGTCAATATTAAAAATGTACATGTCGTAAATTTCAAAAAATTGTGCTTTGGTATTCAAAAACTATGATTATCCAAAAAGTTGCACCCATGTACAAAAATCACACTATCGCAAATTGTTTTTTCTGGGTTTGTATTTAAAAAAGTTGGAGTAGTAGGTACTTAGCTATATTACAGCATGGAGTAAGTACTTGCGTGTACTTACCAATAAAATTACCGTAAATTACATACATGTAAAGTATCTACTAAATAGTACATAGGGTTTCCCACGTTGATCTGTGCTTCCCAGTCTGGAAAACACAACAGCATTGTCCCTATTAAAGATACTGAGATATTAACACTATTTCGTCTAACGACAGGTTTTTTACATGTACTGGTATATGTTCTATATGTTATTTACAAATTACTTCAATGATGTTAAGTACAATAGATAACTAGTTATTAGTTCGATGACATTTCACAGTAAATACACTGGGTTTTAAGTTCTACATAACATGAGGAAGAGGAAACGGAACTTGACACAATTGTTTTAGGTACATTATTGCCCAACCCAAAGCTCTTTTATATTCATCGGACTCTGGTCTAATTTCTAACAGTAGTTTAGGTTAGCATTTCATGGAATCCAGGAATCAAATCCTTTGCTTGCACCTTGATGACATGCTGTCAAAGGAAAGCTCGGGATAGTAAGCAGGGAGAAAGCTGTTTTTTTCATTGTAAGTCCGACACAGAGATGTCGTGGATGCACTAAACATTCGGGCTTTGGCAACTATCGCAGACCCCAGTGGGAATGGTAAACGCAACGGCAGTAGTAATTTACATTATACTTAAAAGTTACCTAAGTATCATTTCGTATTCTACACATAATGTGCACAATAACATACATATAATTACATGTACACTAATCGCAAAGTTTTAAATAAGTTCAGTAAATATGCTTAGCCTAAATTAGCCCGTAGCGGTCATCAGTACAGAGTATTTAAGTAGTACATTATACAAGTTTAAAAAGAGTATATAGTTTGAGCTTTCAAGTTATAAATGTTTTGTGTGACCCTGCACCCGTCTTCCTTTTTCAATGTATAATTCTAACAATTCTAAACTCCAGTGCTTTCTTTGAATTTTAAAGCAAGCCCCGCAATTATCTAACGTATTGCAGGGTAAAAGGTTTAGGTTCCAGTTTGTATTTGTTTAATTAATTAAAAGAATCCATTGGATTGTTTTCATTTCACTCTTTGACTCGAAACGCGTTTTAATGACACCAGGGAGCCTAATTGAGAACTTTGGTAACTACAGAACGGAAGGAGATAAACAAGGATCGAGGATCAGAAGGGGACTGTTTTTACGCCGAGTTAATGTATAGGTATATTGGGGTCTCCAGCGTCCTGATTCGACTACCGCCGTGAAAATGAAGTGAAGTACATATACTGAAATCCAAGTACTTTCCTCTTGAGCAATGTTTCATGGAATTGGTTCAAAGGTTTACTAATGTTGCTCTGGCCCGGGCCTATCCTCCATTTCGGTTTCTATTGGCTCGAAAGCAGCGTGAAGGAAGATCTACCTACTTACTGTACACTCTTTCATCTTAGGTGGTACTCGTGGCAGAAAAAGTCCAAGAGCAATTTTGCGTACCTCCAAATTAACCTATATGTATATGTCAGGAGCGAGTTTCCTCGGCTACTTGGGCCACTTTTAATTTGGGCCTGGAGTAGGCTCTCCAATATGTTAACCTAACCAAACTCTAAACATATTGTACGCTGGAAAATTAAAGATCCCGTATTACATAAATAATTAAAAATAGTGCTTGAAATATTCTAAGCGCTTTATCGCGTTAAAAGCGAGATCAGGAAAAATACGACTTTTAAATAAAAATCCATTTTGAGATATCAAAATTAGACAGATATTCGTCTTTTCCGGGACGAGGTCTGGGTTTGTCAAGTAGATATAGTATGCGATCCCGTGAGCTCACAGACCCTTAACTTTATCTAAACAAACCTGAATATCCAATTTTGTTAAGTTGGGTTCAAGAACTGTGCGATCAGAATTTGGAAGACGCCGCCTGTTTCAGCCCTACTTATGCCCACCTGACACCCCTTAATTAGTCGAAAAGAGAGAAATGACGAAGTGCGGAGTCTTCCTTCCTTCTCGCCCAATACCAATCCTTTCTCGACTCGACTTTCTCCAGCCCTCGAGGGAGACTCAATCCAGCCTTCTTCTAATCCTTTTAAATGACAATCAAGGCGAGTAAGAGTGCAATAGACGACCAATTTACATCCATTTCCTGAACATGGACGCACTCCCGTCCCAGCCGACATAGCCATCCTGGAGCAACACAAGGTGGAATAAAATTACCCTTTAATTTTATTCAGCCTTCCTTCAATTCCAAACCCTCCCGACTCTTGATTCAGTAGCTCTCTGGAGGAGAACGGGTCTGGAAGTCATATTTAATTAACGCTTTCTCTTCAAATTCACATAATATTCTAGCGCCGTATTGAGAACTAAATATTCTCGGAACTGGCTTGCTGTCCCTTTGTGCCATTTGCTTCTAGTTTTCCATAGAAATACAGCTGGAAATACATTTCGCCAAAACATATGAGAAAAACCTTGAATTTGACAAACTACTATTTGGACAAGCGCAGCCATTAGTAGTTTCAATGTCTTTACTTCCTGGTCCTGGTCCGAATCTTCAAATACTAAATATTTAAAACATTCGATTACCCGAAACCACTTCTTGAAGCTAGTTACTACAAAGGAAACTCGAAAACTGAGTCAGAACGACACCTCAACTGTCTTTCCTTGTGGTTGTGTGGTTTCATTAATGCATCTTGGCATTCAAGAAACGTGTGCTTTCTCCAAGTCGCTTTCTGCACATTGAAATTCCCACAAAGGATCGTTTACGGATCAATACAGGTGCCAATTTGGGTCTTTGGTGGAAGCCAATTAAAACTCAGGGTTTCAGCAGGGTTTCACGCAGGGTTTCACGCCTCTGCGCTACTCTGTATAGACTCAGGCACTCAATAAATTAATTCTTATACAGAGCGTTTGATTCTGTCCTGGCCGCTGTTATCAAATACGATCATGAGACTGCATATTTGTATGATCGCAGGCGGTAAGAAATTATTTTCGATCGCACACGACAGCATCTTCTGCCTCATCTGCAAGAATAGAATTAGGTCATAGATTGCGATCAATAAATCTTGCTACCGTGTGCGATAAGAAAAACTATGTGCCGCCCCACCGCCTTACGACAACAGCGCCTTGTTCTGTTACGTTACACCAGCCCAGCCCTTCGTCCTGGTGTGTGTCCCATTGCGATTTTATCAGATTTGACGAGATAGAAATATATACTCTAGCTGGAATCAAAAATACAGTAATTGTGAGCCCGAATCTACACTGAAGTAACCTGATGGGGTTTTCAAATCAGCGGAGCCAAGCTGTCTGACTCTCCCTGGAGACCTAGGACATGCCTCTCTATTTCCATGGCAGACTGAGCGTGATGGAATCGATCTTCCGTTCACGGCGTCAGGTTTCGTCATCATTTATATTATGTGTGAATAGGTTTAATTGGAGAATTCTTTGAACTCGACTGAGCCCCCTTCTGGTCACCCAGGACTACCAGGGACAGGGTCTAAGAAATATTCAGTCTCTCTCAACTCGACCGCTCTAGCTTCAGAAGACACACAAGTCTTTGGTTTCATGGCTGAGAGCTGACATGCGACCATGTG
The DNA here is from genome assembly GCA_034694925.1 of Ceratophysella denticulata. Taxonomy (NCBI): domain Eukaryota; kingdom Metazoa; phylum Arthropoda; class Collembola; order Poduromorpha; family Hypogastruridae; genus Ceratophysella; species Ceratophysella denticulata. Next base: position 4,084 of record JAQFYT010000128.1, read on the forward strand.
AATAGATGCAGAAGAGACCCGGACAGACCGCGGCTTATAATCTAATCATGAGAACCTCCTGCCCCACTCCGTCGTCCATTACTTTGACAAGTGAGAAAGGAAGGCTCTTTGGGAACCGATTGCATCTGTGATCTGTACGGTTTTTGGAGCTGTACAACTTTGTTCAGATTAGGCTCCAACGAATCAGGTTTACCTATGTTCGGTTAGGCACGGTTAGGCTCGGAACGCAATTTAACCTAACTCTTCGGAACCTAATACAAGTAAAGTCATACACTTTTACAGAAATCGCGTAGACCACACATGGAATCGGTAGTCACTCTTTCCCCCGTTCCAAGGAGTTCACACTTTCACTGAATATTCACTTCCACCCCATCCATGCTCTTTATCAATTGAAGACAGACGAGGCATCTATTGCGGAGTGACGTGACGGAGAGTGGAGATAATTCCATTTTTTGTTTTCCTTCCAAACTAATTATTCGTGGAGGGAAAGAGACAAGGGAGGCCTTATAGTGGTTCCGGCAGAGAAAGATGATGGGAGCGGACGCAGACAGCCTGTCTCCCATATGCCCATGTACTCCCACCACCAACCAGACTCAAAACCTCGCGTGTCATTCTCTAATTTTTGAGCCCCGTCCCAACTTTCCCACTCGGCCCACTTTAATTCTTGTCACTAATTAATGAATCTGAACAGAAACAAGTTGAGCGTGGGGAAAAATCTGTTTACCAAAACCCTCTCAATCTTACTCAGACAGGACTGGGCGTTCTAGGTATACTAGGCTTCTGTTCTTTGCGCTCCTCTTTGTGGTCTAACACAATTCCCAACTTAAATCTTAAATCACATACTTAATCATTCTTTAAAATATCGTTGTTCTTGAGAACATTAAACATATTGAGAAAACCAACAGAAATTGATTTATAGTACCTATATGGCATACAATCTAAAACTGCGCAAACTTTATTGATGATTTCACAGCATTAGTCCGCAAATTATGTTTTTCCATGCTCATGATTATGTTTAAAATGTTTAAGAATAATGATTAATATAATACAACTTGCCTATAGGTATGCGGATGTCCAAAAGACGGCGGCCAAATCAAGAGCGTAAGCCGGTACGCCCTCGAATTCAGCTGTTACCTTTCGATAATTAAAAAATCATATTGAGTCAAAGCAGGGGCCGCTAGATCTGGGACCCTGTCCGTCCTCCCTAATTTTCCTTGACAATGTCACGTCAATGTGTCCAATTACATTTTATGCGGGGGACAGGGAGAGCCGAGGCGCTTGTTTGGTTGGAAAATGGAGAGAAGGGACCATGTCAGAGATGACAGGGACGGAAGGGGAAATGTGTCCATCGGGATCAATAATATTCTCTTCTCTTTCACGACCTGGATTTCTCCACTTTCTTCCCTGTTTGTCTCGAGTCTCTGAGAAATCTGGGCAAGGAAAAGGAACATCTTCCCCTCTACTTTGTCCTCATTTCCTCTCCCATGCAATGAATTGGGCTCTGGAATGACGCTCCTGCCAGGAGTCACCAGATAACTAGGCTGGAATTCCACAACCCATGACCATACCGTTTTTCAGGGGATACCAGACAATTCTGTTGGCCGGGTCTCCGGTTCTAGGACTTTTGGTATTGCGATATTCACTGGACTATTGTATATACCTTGTTGCCAAAGGTCAATCAATGTCTCACCAAACTGAGAAGACCAACTTTTCTTGTTGATTTTTCCCAAAGTGAGTCATTGTAACCTTTAGACAGACGAACCCAGACCAAACACAAAGGTTAACCACCATGGCATGTGTCAAGATCGGTATCAATGACAAATGGCCAAATTGAACAGAGCGAATTGACGGCAAACCCAAATCCCTTGACTGACCGCCGCGACGTGGAGCCTTAGCCGTTGGTGGTACTTTGTGGACTACTGGACTCAGTGCGGAAACGAGATTAGATATCTAAGCATCTCATTACCCTCTCTGGACCCCATTCCCGTTCTGGGCCCATGAGAAAGCTGGGGAAAGATTACTTCGTAGCTTTTGCACTCCTAAATTACAATGCAAACAGGAGTCTTCGGAGTTCTTAATTCTCAGCTGAAATGAGACTTGGTTCCTGGTTTCACATAATAAACGCTTGTACATAAACTATCATTTCCGCTGAATTAACTCCGACAGGCTTAGAATAGGCTGAGAGAGAGCAGGTAGCATATTTTCGGGGTAACAAGGGAAAATCCTTAGAAAATCGTTAGTATCCTGACTGAACTCCCACTTCGCTCCAGTTTTCTACTTCCACCTATAAGTACGTAATACATAATTTTTTGCTTCTCTCTTGGCAGCGGATTCAGGACTTTCGGGTTGCGGGGAAAGTGTGAAGGGAACTCCCCATAACTTATTCACAGCCCGTTAAACATGCTTATCTCCAAACCGTAAGTTGGACAAATTTTATTGAAGCCAAAATCTGGGTGGCAATAATTTTCAAAAGGAAATGACGCTCCGCGATAAATAACAGGAATGGTTGGAAAACTAAGTTTTAAAAATTCTATATTTTTCAAACTCTGACCAACAGAAAATGGTTCTGACAGCTCCCGACCTCACTACAAATTCATTCTAAGTACCCGGAACTTCCTGGAAATCCTGCAGCTCCAGAATTAGAATGGGTATTCTGTATGTAGGTATCTGGCTCTTACGTGAACTGTAACTTGTACAGATGGCTATGCGCTTACAGAATGCTCCAAATACATATTCCCCCTGGCTAACTATGTTTTGTAGAACTGCACTTCTGAGGAGAAAAGCTTTCAGCCCATAAACAAATTGAAATGAAATATGTGGAAAGTTCTTCCCTGAGCCAACTAACCCCTGTCATATATTCGTAAACATACGGAATGAGATTTCCCTGAATGCAGACACAGTTCTGAGAACAGCAAATACAAGAAACAAAGAAGAAAAGCAACTCAAACAATAGAATCTGGAGGACACTAACAAACCCAGGAACATCTTTCCAGCTGCTGCTCAACAGTATATCACTTCTTTTGTGTATAGCAACAGAGATGTAATTACTCGGTAATTCCAACCAACGAAAGGCATAGCACCGGCCTACACTGAATTCGCACAATGCCAAAACCAGTCCACAAAAGTAAATTAAACCTGAATAAATAATCCTAGCTCATGGTCTCTATCCCAAAATCAACTCTGACAGTTATAACCTGAAACGTAAACCTAGAATATTTATTTGTCCGCACTATCCCAGTTATTTCTCAGCCAATGAAAAAGTCTCGGTGCTTGTTCCGTATGCAGACATAACCATTCATGAAGAAGCCTGACTGTTCAAATACATTCATGGCAGAACGTGGGACTCGATGTGTTGGGGAATTCTGAGAGTCAGGAGTCAAGCAATTCTCAGCTCTTTATGTATATGTGGTTTAAAATATGTATTAGTCCCTAGTCTGGCTGGAGAAAGGAAGTGAAAGTTGGGACGTGGCTTCGATCGGTAGCTGGGCAACAGGAGGAGAAAGAACCGTGCCAGCTCCACCAAATCTCGTGTACCGCTACTATTTCGGTAACATTGATGGTAGCGGTAGCAAGTACCAGTAACTTAGAGCTATAACTAATGGTTGGTTATCAAAAAAATCCAATAATGCACCGGTTAGAAATTTGTCAATAATTTGCTGATTACGATTAACTTGAGATTTTAATAATCAGCGAAAACGCGGATTACCAAAAGACCATAATCGGTCTGTCATGTAATCGGCAAAAATCGGAAAAGGTCAATTCGCTACATGTAGAATTGAACATTGTAAGAAGTATGAATGTTCGATTAAGCGTCAATTGCGCTGTCCGATTACACTTTTCATTCCGGGTTCTTAACGGGTTCTAAATGGCTATATAGTATTACTTCATTATGCATTGTCCGAATTGTCATTCAGCATTCAGCCTGTAAACCGCACTGAAGCTTCATAGATTGCGTAAGTTTGAGCATGAACTGCTACTGCTAGTGAGCTTTTGTGCCTTTACCTGACTGAATGAGAACTCGAAATATGATATGTAATAAGTAATAGTTTCTAGACAAGCCTGAGGATTCAGAAATCAACGGCCGTAAGCCATTTTCTACCGAAGTGTAACCAGTGATGAAATACCCTCACACAAAGAAACAATTTGGCAATAAGAGAAACTTGACTCTAAAATGCAGTTCCTGATATTCAACACGTTTTTATTTTACATGGAAAGAAATATCGGTTAATTCAATAATGCGTTGCAAGTCGCAATCGATGGGGTTAGAATTGACGCCGTTCGAAGCTCTGTACGTGGAAAATGAGAACCATTTTTTTCCAGTACATTGGATTGGAAGGTCTGGGTTGGTTGGTTGGATTAGGTTATCAAGGCACGATACAATCCTTTTACCTCCATCTCTAACCTATCTCCTACTACAGTACTTCCCAGTTCCAGCCATTTCCACTCGCCTCCAATGTCCCTGGATTTTTATTCCCTGACTCTCTCATCCCCAGTCTCTGTCTGTCTGTCTATCAATCCAAAACAAGATTCCGGTGCAGGAGGAGAAAATTCTTCCATTTCGAAATCCTGGTTGCTCCAAGAAAGGAGTGCTGTAGATCCGTTACACGTACAACAGACAGCGTCGTCTCATGCAGGAAACTCAAACGAGTGAAAACCTTTTATGCGGGCTACAGGGGGAAGAAGGAAATAACATATACATCCGTCGAACCCTGACATACCTGCATCAGTAATGTTTGATCTCTTTATATTTATTTATCTCATGAAAAATCATTCCTCCTCTCAGCAGCCCTGAGAAATGGGAATTGAGTCGGTTCAAAGAGGAACGACGAGAGTAATGATTTTGGATCTCAAATGTACATATATGGACTTTTTCCTGCTATGAAAATCCATACAGCTCTTATCCTGATGGCCCTGTGACAAGGAAAAATATCCCAGTCTTCCTAATTTGCTCCACTTCACGTCCTGTCGGTACTTCAGCTCTCGTTCATAGGAGGTCCTACATACATAGCCTCAACCATGCATAATCTAACGAGTTCGTGGCATGTTGTACTGACTACGTGTTTTGGTTAGTACAGTTACGTGGTGGGTGGCGGCGGCTCACTCTTGGCTACTAAAACATTTTCCCATATCCCTATCCCACTTGACATGACACGCCACTGCGCATAGAGCCGGATGTAAAATTGGCACTCTATTTTCACTATAGAACTTCTAAACGATCGAAACTAATTCCGCAAATGCCCAAATGAATTAGAGCAGATTAAATAAAACCATGGCTCATGGTGCATTGGAAATGATTCAAATGGTAACGAACGAAGCAGAATCCTTCGGAAAATCATAGCTCTGGCTGTTCTTTTGTATACCTTGGGTTATGGACACAAGGATAATTTAGCGTGCTCTGCTCTATGAATATCTCGCTATTAATGCCTAGAGTGTGTGTGTGTGTGTGTGACCTGGTCTTCTGAATTCATCCGGGAGACCTCTGATCCTCATTCCCTAGAATTCGTTGGAAAGATTACAGGAAGCGTCTGCATGGAAATGATTTAGGTCTTAGGTAGCTCGTCGTTGGAGGAAGGAAAGAAAACAATGGAATTCTGTGATTACGACAGAGTGTCCATTTGGACTTTTTTTGTTTTGAAAGTCAGTTGATGGCTTCGAGCCAAGAGTGAAAAGAAAACTTTTTTTTTCTTCTGTTGACCGATGCGTTCCAAATTCCTTCCCCTCAGCACGGTATAAATTAAAAGTTATCTCAGAAGTTTTTCTTTTGTCTGAACACATTAAAATTTGACACATAGGTTCGGACAATAAATGTCTCTTTTTAGTATTTCATGTAATTTCAACCATTTAACTATAGCCTGAAGGAAGTTTTGGAAATTTACCGAGGGTTACTTTGTGTCCCCGGGAAGAGATAAGTGTTGCGTTGCAGTTGAGGAGGCAGAGTAGACATAATTCGATTGATTTCGCCGTACCTTACAATTTGATAAGCTTTGTACAAGGTAATGTACCTATGTATACTAAACTTCATCAACACCTGTGTTTCATTTAGGAAAATATGACTTTGAATTATCAGGAGTCGCTTACTTGATCTGGAAATCCTTGAAGTTTAATTACATGGAATTACGGAGAGAGCATTTGAATTATTGCCAAGAATTGGACAAATCGGGGTCCAACTTTTAACACGGTTCTTCCATATGAAAGCATGAGGCATGAAGTTGAACGTGTGATACGTCGTTGATGGTCAGCTCAGAACCTTGTCAACCATATGCATTGGATTGGTTGATTTCAAGTGCTGGTGCAATCGGTTCTTAGCTGTCCGACGACTACCGCACGTCTAATTTTTCGGTTTCATTAGCAAACAACCATATGGTAAACACTATACCCCGTTTTGTCCTATTCTTAGTATTAGAAAATTCGAATGCTCTTCCCACAATTTGCTGTACTTTAACTTAGACTTGAAGCTAGCCAGAACAAGTCCAGCCTTTAAGCCTACTTAGAGACTAGAATGATTAGGCTTAAATAACTACATACTAGTATCCTGTAGTTGGGCCTGACTGGGGATCACTGCACGATGATGTGAGGGGCGGAGAGGAGAACCGCCACAGTGGCAATGATCGTGAAGGACGTGAAGACGATGAGACAGATCCGGTCAACGACCATAGCAGCAAATTTCCAGTCCCCCACAATCTCCGCATCATCCTCCGCCTTCTTCATTCGGCCGGTGATGAACCGGAGTTCCCGGAGTATTCCCTGCAGGTCTTTTTGAGCGAGAGCACAGGAGGAGGACATGTCCGCCGCCGCATCCATCCGGAGGTAGGAAGAGCTCATCCGAATGTCATCGTCCATATCCAGGACGTTGGCCAGGAGGGACTTGGAAGATCGTCCCTGAATGTCCCTCATTGCTTTCATTTTATGGTCCATTTTTATTGTTTGTCGTGTAATTTTCTTCCCCGGACGACTCATTTGGAGTATCCACGGAAGCCATTGGAGAAAGAGTGTTTTCACCTATTAGGGAGCAGAGAAGGAGAAAAACATGAAAACTCAAACATCACCCACTCTCCTCATTGACACGTCCATTAGCACGTCTTTAACATGGACTTCCGCGCAAAAGATTATAATGGGACACTAAAAGTACATATGGCTCGAGGGGACTGCCGGGAATTCATTTATACACACTCCAAAATAATTGGAACATTCCAACAAAGAGCACAAACTCATTTCGGTACGTTCAGAGAAATGCAATAATTCCAAAAGCTTCTTCATAGAGACGTTTAACTGTTCTGTCAGACGTTGCAAACCGGGCGCTGGCTTCACATCCTAAATTTTCAACTTATTGCACGCCCCAAGTCCAAAATGAGGATAATTGGATAGTGAATAGGACATTCAACGAGCCCTCAAATGCTATACTTTTCTCCTGACTTGCATCTGAGAATAACATAAGTGAAAATTCCGACATTTGAGACTAGATGTGAAACAGTATAATCATTCTATGAGTGCCTCCATTGGAACGGAAATGCAAACACCAACTGGCCATATTCAGTTCATGCACAGAGCGGAAATTCAAACTTCGGATCAAATTTCCTGTGAAGTGCAATTTACTTGAATGAAAGTCATTTGTCCTGGCATGGCATTCGCATTAAATGCATATTCCTATATTGCATACATTAGATTAGAATCAGTAGTTGTGTAATGCATGAGGAATCAAGAGTAGTTAGTCCAATTAGATTGCTTTCCCGTTCGTCCTTTGTATTTACCCCATAACCATGTATGTCGCGCTCACATGTCATTTCTATCTGTAAATTAGTCTTATTCTAGCTCGCCCGTGTCAATCATAATCATACCTTGGAACCTGCAATAGATAAAGGTGAAAAGCCCGAACAGCAGCGGCATCAACTTTTAACTGGATGTCAGTTGCCGGCTGACACTTTAGACTTGCACACTGCATACAATGAATGCATCACTCTGATTTCCAAATAATGCTCTAAAATTAATATTTTTAATGCTCTAGACTAATTTCGGTTCGCATTGGTTACTTGACCGTTGTTGGATTACTAGGGCTCTATATATACAATCTGTTAAGTTTTGCATATTGCATGATTTATTTATTGGCCTTTATTTAGGTATAAATCGTAGAATAACCAAATTCTCGCTGATCTCTGCTAGTATATACACTACGATGCTATATAGACGTTGTTGTTTAAAGTTCAGATATAAAATTAAGTTTAAAATTAGATGCTCGATTTTGACAGGTTTTGATTGAATGTGATTATCATTATACATTCAAAATTAGGCATTACGACGAGCAATAAGAGCTAGAAACACATTGTTTGAAAGGATTGGGTTTTCATGTCACCATTTAAAAAACTTTCCGCCAATCTTGCTGTTCTGCTTTAAATAAATAATTCCGACCCATATGGCAGCCAGTCTAAATACAAAATTGAATCTCCACGTCCTATCCTATATCTACCTACCTATATCAATTTCATAATTCAGAATTAGCAAGGAAATACGGGACAAAGTCGCTCTGTTGTTCACAAGGCCTGCTTTGAGTTTCCATTACATTTTCGGTGGATGCGGTGAGCAAATATTAATTGAATGCCGTTGCTTTTATAAAGCGGTGAGTTGACTAAGGGCGGTTGAAACTTGGGTTCGGGAGTGGAGAGCTGAAAGGGAAAAGGGCGGGTGATTGAATTTCCGAGGCAGGAGAAAGTTGACAAAAAGGAGTTGGAGGGCGGGTTTGTTCATTGTTCCTGAACCGATCCGGACTGCACTTCTCAACAACATGGCCGTATACGTTGTACTGGCAGGAGCGGAAATACTTTGGGACACCTATTCAGTCCGCTCCCTCCATAGGCAGTACATTCAACATTGATTTCTTTTTTCCCCAGACCCAAAGAATTCTATGGAATATATTGTTTGAAAATGAAAATAGGAACGGAGACAGACATGTGTTTCAGGGAAGTTGAGGGCTTTAGTTGTTGTTCTCGAGTGCTCGCAGCAGCGAGACCGATAAGGCCGACAACCTATGTACTAGGTTCGCAGGCAATTATGCAGTATCATATTGAAATTCAATGATTTGCTGGAAGCTGGAGCTGAAGATGACATACTTTCATGATTTATAACATAAATCGCTGGTGAAATGTGTTAATGAAATATTGCCAAACTTGGGATGGATTCTGTATAATTTTGTTTTGATTTAACGACATTGCCACTCTCCAATAAGGGACAATTTGTTTTAACGTAAAATGAGGCTAATTCAAGTTTTATATTTCAAGTATTGCTATTGTACAGAAGAGGCATGTCAAGCTATCCTACGTTGCTTACAGGATAATTATAACGTGTCCTATGCTTTGAGTTAAATAAACTGCTGGGTGTTCCTTGTCGCAGTGTATTCCGCTCAAACTGAAGTCTCTTGGCTACTACAATACGTACAAATAATGGTGGTGGGTGAAGAGGTAGCTGGGTTGGGTAGTTGAATGTGGAGAGAAAGAGAGAACAGAAGGAGAGTGAAAGGAGTTTGTTTGAGTTTTTCTGGAGCACATATCGTGAATTGAATTGTGAGAGCCTTGGGATTCTTATGGTGGCAGACCCCTGTTCTCCCTTCCTGTCAACTTCCTGTCTCTCAGCATTCTGTAGTCTCTGTCCGCTCCCACCCAATGAAATGCAATCCTCTGCAATTGAGTTCAGAACCTCGGCTGAGGTCTTTCTAGAATTGACTTGACTTTCTCCGTCGCTCCCGAATCCTTTGACTCCATACAGACAAGAACGCGGGTATCAAGTTCAGGTGAGGAACTCACACCTGTGCATACATCCTTCGGTTATCTCTGCTCTACCTTACGATTTTTTGGGAAGGGTTCTTCGTGACCCGCACACGCCGCTGGCTTACATTATTCAACCCTCTCTACGCCTTCACGAAACAGTTATCTTGAATTCTGACTTTCACTCCCTATGTAACCTGATATGCACAGAACTTTCTTCGTCTCAGCACTTAGAGAGGAAATGTAAAAATATAAATATCCAAAAACATGTTTCGAAATGCTCTTCGTTTGCATAATTATGCGAATACTTAGACGGCAACGACTTACGAATTCAGCCTTTTGGAAGAAGGAAAACTGAATCTGCAACATGCACAAATTTGTGCCTGGTACGAGTCTCCCTGTTAACCTTTCTTGGGTACAGGGAGTTCATTATAAGTTTTCCTCAATTCATTAGTTTTGTGAAACTACTGTTGTTATTACTTATTTGAGCATGAGTAATTTTGAGATTTTTTTAAAAATGAAATAGCGACTACCTGGTAACCTTTCTTGTGTACAGGGAGTTAATAATAAGTTTTCTTTAATTCATTAGCTTTGTGAAACTATTGTTGTTATTACTTATTTGAGCATGAATAATTTTGAGATTTTTCTAAAAATGAAATAACGACTTTCGTAGAGAATTGAGAATTTTACACAACTTTAACTTCAAAGAAAATGAACGAGTGAACTGAAGAGCATGATTGAGAGCTTACGGTTGATGCCTTAAGTTATAAGGCTAGGCCTGTTTTAATTGGAAGCAAGACCGAGTCTAATTGACAAGCCGCGCTTGTTTCAAAGAAAGTACACTGACGAGAAAAGTTGAATGAAGGGGAAAGTTGGGCTTATATAAAAGTGAAACAAGAGGAAAGTAATAAATTATTCTTTCCATCTTGTTCCAATCTAAGGAAAATAAGTGTTTTCGTTTCAGTGTATCCACTTGAATTATAAATATGATCCTATATGTTCCTGACACACCGCTCAATATCAGCTCTCCTGTATCTCTAATATAATAAAACAAAAAATGATGAAGCACCACTTGAGCCACCTTGTAAGGTATATTCTTCCGCCTTGCCTCTCCCTCCACCTACCCATGTCTTCCCTTTCAATTTCAATATTAAAAGATGGTCTTGTCTGAGATACCACATGTGGCACCATAACGAATGAGTCTTATCTACAACCCAGTAGTCTCCGATCATCCCAGCTGAACCGACTAGCTCAGCTCTGCTAAAATACTTCCAGACTCCTTTTCGACTCATATCGTTTGCCATCCTGGGGTCGTATACGTTTTTAACCTACTCTAAACACACCAATATTGGAATACCAAGGCTAGTTTCGAAAAAGGTATGCGATCCCCGTATTGCTCACTAGATCAATACTCGACACAGACTGTGTCTATCTATCGACTTGGATTTTGGAGAGCAGCAAGCAGCTTCACACAACTCCCATCAGCTTATACTCCACAAAGTCTTGAGGAAACTCACAAGTTATGGAGATCGGAGATAATGGAACGGCATTTTGATTAGAAAACTTTTAAAAAATAAAATAACCTTCTCTTTCTCTTTCATCAAACTCAGCGTGATGCCACAGAGCACTAATGTAGCACCTTCTTTCTCAAGGCCTGAGACGCCGTAGAAAATATCACTCTGGCTCTGGCTATACTTCACTTTCTCTTCTTACAGAAGACTACGGATGTAGAAGGAGAGCTACCTCCATGGATTTACATTACCCTTCCATTAGTCAGCACTAGGCCAAAGAATTTATGGCTAGTTTATGCAAAGTTTTAGATTAATACCGCTCTGTATATTCTTAAAAGCGGCAGCGTGTGCAAAACGCAACTGTATATATATACATGAAACGAAATGAGATAAGTACATAGGTACAAAAGTTGATGGAAATGCAGTCACGATTCATGATTAAAAGATTAATAGAGAAATATTTTTTGTGAGGAATGTAGAGCATCTCTTGAAATAACTACAGTGGGTAGGTGTAACTCCAATTTTGGAATTAGCTACAATGAAAAGGCTACACGGGTATTTGGAAATGAAGATTTAGTAAACTGTAAGTCGAAATGGACACAAAGGAGTTTGCCTGAAGTGCTTTTAACAACAGTCGATAAATTCTGAGCCAAAGCACTACTCGAACCGTAGTTTGTAGACTTTGAGGTAGTTAAACGAAATGGGTAATACAAATATCCATTAGCAATCCATTCCTTTTTCAAACAGAGAGAATAATACAGTAGCTCTTGGTCCTATTCGATATATTGAATTTACGATAGATTTATGGTCGAATCAGGTACGAAGTCCGGCTTGAATCCTCTTCAATCCGAGTGATTTAGCACTGCTTTTACTTCATCCCACTTCCCTTTTGTGGCGTCCAGCTGATCCCAGCTTGGCACTGAATAAATTTTGAGTGCCACTAACTACATATGTGAGTTTCTCATTGTAAATTGTAAAATATCTAATCAGGTTGAGTGTACAGATACATTGCAGTAACATGAGATCACTTTATATTACTCATTCCTAATTATCGTTGTCGTAGTGCAGCAGCGGTGAAGTGGATTTAAGTAGCCATATGATATAGCATAAAAATTCAAAACTGTGATAGGAAAAACCAAATAATAGCCTACTATTAGGTTGTAATTGAAACAATGAAGTCTGGTTTCCAATTTCCTTCAGACAGTGCTCAGCTCAGTGCAACTAAGCTGGAGCTGTGTAATTAGGCCACCGCAAATATAACGGCCAACCGCAGTAGCTATACACGCTCAGTATCTTCCTTTAACAGAAATCCTTAAGAAAGACAGACGGGATTTAAGTTCAACACTGTCACCCCGGCTCAGACAGACGCTGGAGCAGACTTGGAATAGAAGAAGCCTAGCTAGCATCCGTATGACAATGAAGAATCCTTGTTCCAGTTCCAATTGGGCTGAGAAGATGTTGCAGGCTGCGGTGGGAGAAATAAGACATAAACTTTCCAATCAAGGAAAGCTCCTCCACCTGAACTCCATTTATTGACCTATAAAACTGTGGCGGCGGCGGGAGGAGACCAGGGCTTTGGTACAGACAGCCTTGTCGAGACTCCCGTGGGACTCCCATTACAAACTCAAATAGGACTTCCCCACAGTTAAAATACCAATTCGGTCCAGACTAGGTTATTCCGACATTATATTCTTTTATGGAGGCGGAAGTGTGGACCGGGTTAGCTGCGAAGCGATAAGAAGCCTGCTGGCCACCACACTACGGCAGGATTGAGTGGATCCCGCAGATCTGACTACGCCGCATTGGGAAATTATAGGGTCTCCTGTCAATTGATCCCAGTCAATAAAGCACCAGTGTAATAAATTATTCTTCAGTGGAAATATATTAATTATTATTTATTATTATTTATTGAACCCTGAAATCAGGTTATTACGAGCCATTATTCAAATAAAATTTGCATATGACGCCATATGATATGATATGAGCAATCTTCAGGTTCAACTACTGCCTATACTAGGATTCGAATAACTTGTGCTATAGATATTAGGTTTTAGATTGGGTTGAAAGCCCTGTTAGCCTGAGTCTCTTTAATTCTGTATACTGTTATTCAATTATTGAAGGTTATGTGTTTCTCGCAAGGCAGCAGTATATATTCAATCCCAAATATTATGTGTGCCAAACTTAATGAGCAGTTAGGTAAAAATACGCTACTCCGAGTTTTCAGTGAAGGAGTTGAACGCTGTAGAGGAGATTTGGACAATTGAAGGCACAAAATTGACGGCGCGCAATTGACATAGAACCCGTAAATTAGAGTGAGTCTCGGAGCCCCATCCACGCCTCAGGTCTTCCGCTCCGGCTCCATTGACACACTTGAGCACTTGCATTTTTTGAAGTTTACTCCGTTCCATGGTCTTATGGAGCCTTGGTGGAGTTGGTCCATGTGCGTGTGTGGTTCTTCAGAGCCTACTTTATTTTACTTTCTCCTTAAACCTCTTTCTCCCAGCTTTTATCCCTTTCTCTTCACGGCATGGCCCTCTCGAGCCCTCCCAGCCTCCTGCTAGCTCTGCCCAGGCCGCCACTTAAATAAATCTATATGGCTGAAGAGGGAGAGGAATAGGCAAATAAATTGTCCCTCACGTGCCTCCATCCACTGGGATGATAAAGTGCCGCAGAACGTCCACTCAGCAGCTTATTGTGATAAAATTGAATTATTTCGTTCTCTACCCCCATTGTACTCTTTTCCTCTGCCCCCAAACTCTTCCCGACGCCAAAGGCCCTATCTTGGAGCCCCAAGCCCCGAGTTTCCGAGAGAACTGTCGGGAGGTAAAGTAGGATTAGGCTAAGGTTGACTTAATTCCTGAGTCCAGTCTTAAGACCTGTCATGTCAAGTCTAAGCCATACCAACGCTGCATCAGACTCTGCTTTTACTTTTTCAAATATCACCCCTCTTTACAAATACTAACAAAAGTTCGGGAAGAGCTCAAACCGAGGCTTCGGCTTTTCAGTCCAACATACAAATACGACCGCGCAGAGTGCCACTGTGTGGGTGGGTAGGAGTGATGTATCTTGGGGTTGGGGGAACATGGAATTAATTGTGAAAAACTAGATTCCATGGAGTAAACGTGGAGAGACTACTGTATCTATGGTGTATCGTAGCGAAGGTGGTGAACTGGGGGAACGTAAAATCAGGAGTCGAGTCCATAAAGTCTAATAAAATCTAGGCAGAGACAGATAGGTGAGAGACTTACCCAAGGCGGCATGGCGTGCATGTTGGCAGTCCGATGATGGTAATTGAGAACCACTACGGTGAGAACCACAGACGAGGCTACCATGAACATGATACAATTGAAGTACGTCCCTGTGTTGAAAACCCAAGGAAGTGTCCCGGAGTGGGTGAATAAAAAAAGAAAGAAAGACCTTCGGTTAAAAATTCATTAGTTTCATCATGTGTGAGAGGGAGAGAGAGAGAAAGCAACCGAGAACTACAATATTGGATAATTCATGTTTACTACCGCCATCAACGTGCATTCCGAATTAGAGAAAAAGAGAGAAAGCGAGCAAGTATACAGTACCATAGGCCAAATGGGAGAGACATGGACCAAATTCTTAGCCGGGCATTCAGAATTCGGATACTAGCAGCTAACAGTTGTACTGTATATCCCAAAGGCAAAGCAGATATTGATATTTTTGTGAACAGAACGAGCTCAAAATGCAGTTTCAAACTGGTAGCTTTCATTTGGTTTATCACACCCAAACACCAAATTAGGATCAGGCAAGACGAATTGAAAAGCAGACCAGACATTGTAACATTGACATCGACAGAAGTCTGCGGTATTATTCTACAGGCCAGGCTATCCTATCTGGTTAGCTTGAAAAGGAGGACGGGGAATCAACGGAAGTTGAAGTTGGGTTTAGAATTCAGCATGGTATATAGATGAAGCTACGCGTTTTCAGTTCATTCCAGGGCAAAGGCACTGGAAGCTGGAGCACGCGTGCAATTTTCCCAACTCCCACCCAACGCTCTGCATCAAAATAATGGAGCGTGGAGAGTTCCAGAAGGAGCGTGGCCAGAATATGGGTTTTAGTGTACAAAATTCAAATTTCACTTCCAAAAAGTCATGAAACTGGAGTTTAAAAAAGAAGTTATTTCTGCCTATAGTTTGGCACACAATTGTATTGATGTAGTTTTTACGAATAAACCTTTTGTTTGCAGTTAGACACAAGCAACACCCATACGGAAGCCCAATCCTGGCCACGTGCCTGTGGAATTGCCAGAAGCTAAGGGCACGCCGAGTCATTAGCTCCATTTCGAGTCATGAATATGGCATTGACTCTCATTTCCTGTTCGCCGAAAAACGGAGATAGTGGAATGATTAGCGGAGGGCTCTGAGCCCACTTCCAGTCCAGATTATCTCCTTATTATTACTATACGGAGGGATACCGAGAGTTGAGTGGGAGTATGTAGAGGCAGAGAGGTATTAAAATTACAGTGGGGACATGAGAGAAATGAGATGAGGAAAGGGAGGAGGTCATGAGCCGAGGATTATTTGCCTTGTGTTTGACTCATAAAAAGAATAGAAGAATAAATGGTTGGGAGGTCGGAGAGGACCAAAGGAAGGATGCACGAAGTCGACTCAAAATTTGTAAATAATGAAGGAAAACCCAAAGGAAAACTCTGAACTCTTTTTTTTTCTTTTTTTTCTTCCGTCCCAGGAAAACAAAAGAGGAAGAAAGTACAAAGTGAATGGCCTGAACTCAAGTTACACAAGTTAATATATCATTTTTAACGGGAAACTTGTACTAAACCATATCTTCTGCATCCGTACAGGGTGACACACATTGGATACATTAATAATAAGGTCATGTAAACCCGGCAAGCTCATATCGAATGGTACGTAGAAGGGTTCAAGTTGTAGCATTGGAACATTTATATATTTGCACGCTAGTGGAGCCGGACATGGTAAACCATGATCCATTATTTCCCAGATACTAATACTAATAGATAATTGGTGTAAAAGCACAATTATTGTATCATTCAGGCGCACTTTGAGGCAATATGTGAAGCTTGGCAATGCACTTCGCATTATTGACGCATTTTTCAATGGGGTACTATTAGCGGGATTGAGATTTGAATCCAGTTACAACTATGTATAGGTATTTGATCGAGCAAATGCAGTGCGGTACTATAATATTATGAAATTGTATCCTGACAAGAATCGAATTCGCGCGTTTTTCAGAGGGGCGGATAATCCCGACGCATCGTGAACAAAATCCAGGTCACCATGGCAAAATCAGCAGGAAGAAGCCACATAGCATGCACATATTTGTAACATGAGTTTGAGTAACCCGACAAAATGTCAATAATGCACTTGTTAGTATGTATCACAAGGATTCTTTATGTGTCACGTATTATGCATCAAACTTAACTGTAAAACAATATTGGGATTACACATATATGATATGATTCATCTCTCAACCTCGTTAGCACAAATCAAAATGTATTATATTGAACCAGCTACTCAACAGACTCCGTCTAAAATAACAGAACATGTATCTAAACTGTATGCGTACACTAAGATGGGACCCTTGGCACAGTCCAAAAGGACCGTACGGAAAGGGTAATAAAAAAAATAATAATAAAATAAAGAATTCGCGCGTAAGAGTGGTTATGATGAAAACCTATACCATTGCGATTTTATAACCAATACTACATAGAGTTTCATTAACAATACCCTAAATAGCGGAGGAAGAAAAATAGTTCAACGCCTTATCAGACGCCAGAATTGATGATTTTTTTAATTTTGCCAGTTTGTGTGTCACCCTGTACGTGAGTCTACCCGCTGGGAAGGGATGATGCTTTGATGATAAAGTTGAGTGCGTATAATAGATCATACAATACCCAGCACAGAGAAAGGAAAAAGGAAATTTCGTATAAACTTTCCCAACTTTCACTAGTAAAAAATATGAGAGGGTTGGTCGAGGTTAGAAAAAGGGTTAAAAATTCATAGAACAAAACAAAGCTGAGGGAATATTAGGATTGGGAATCTTGGATTGGGAGTTACAGAACCCTCATTGAACTCTAGAGTCAGACCAAAAGCCGATAGATATAGTCTTGCACTGGTTACCACTCTGAGAAGCCAGACAGTGGACAAAAATACAATGTGCATTTACAAAAAGCCAGTTCCACAAAAAACAGTACTCGGCGAGTCGCAGGTCGCAGTGTACAATGTACAACACTTGGAGTGTCCAAAAATCAGTAAGTCAATGTAAGTTGGGTTTTTGTGTTCAAGTTGATAGTCAAAATAGGTACCAAAAAAACGTAATACCCAATCCATTGTATCGTTCCTATGAAAATTTGGAACGACAAATTGACAAAAGACCTGTCATATATGGTATATGGAGTGAAGTACAATGTAGGATGTGTGTTTTACACACTTGGTAGAAAAAATATACAAAAAGTAACGTGGAAGAAGTATATATAGATGGTGAACGAAAAACAAAAAGGATCGATGATCAATCTTCAAAACTTACAATATTTACTCTCTCCCAGGGGTCAGATTTGCTGAGAGGCTAAAAAATCAATTCTCATATGTATGCCCGCTTCAAGAGATAGCATCTATATTTTATCATATACTCAATTCCCAAGAGTTTCATTCCTCTCCTTACACAAAAAAAGATCCCGAGGCTCGCTATCGGAGAAAGCAACGTCTTAGAGAAACAGGTTGGAGGAATGCATGGATTTTTAATTTAAACGGAAGCGTATACAGTTTTCCAATATACGTTCGGCAATAATGCTTGGTTTTAATCATGACGAAGATGGAATTTTACTAGTCAGTCAAATGAGCCTGTAAAGTCCAGGCCAGGCCAAGAGCGGTTTGGGAAATTCGTTTTTGCCGTACGGCTGTTGGGTCAATGCAGAGCTGGAAAGTATTCTCAAGTAGCGGAGGAAAAGTGTATACTGTTCCGTTATTTGCTCCTGTTGGACCTGGGGCTCATTTGATGTTCAAATAAACTTTCACCATTTCCGTCATCCTCATGAACTTTTAATGAGTACAGAGGAAAATAAGTTTATGGGCGTGTTAGGAAAAAAATAGTTGATGAGAATCCGACGGTGGGCTGTACCTAGAAGGGGAATTGCTTCTGACGTTTTGGGATTCAAATTACTCACCACCAATGAGAAAACAGTTAGGGATAACAGAATTGTTATACCTGTAAGTAAGAGAGACAAACAAATAATTGAGTTGAACTGGGGGATTTATTGTTAGGTTCCGGCCCCAGTTGCACACCGTTCGTTCCTTTAATCAGAACTCAAGTTTTGTAATAATGGGTAGATCAAAACAGGGTGAAAGTTAAATTGATTCTTTCAGGGGTTTGGTTAAAAATTATAGCTAGGGCATGGGATGCGTCAAATTGTAAGCAAATGTCGTAGTTCGCTCGAACCGGGGAACTTCCGGCATCATTCCAATTACGTGCTGACCTCGATACTTTTTAGACCACCCAACCTGACCCAGTTGAAGAGAGTTACTTTGGGTAAGTGTGGAGAAAAGGGTGGAGAGAAGAGGGTGGTGACAAAGGCCATGAAATCCCCAAAGAATGGGATATGGGAAACACACTGACGAACAACCAGGCAATTTTAAGAAGAGAGGGAGTAAAAAAGTACGGTAGGTACACGTGTCAAGTGCCCGATCCAAGAATCGCATACGTTTTTCTAACCCAACCTGAACCATCATAGTAATTCATGGATAAGGTTAGGACATGAAAAAGTATACGATCCCCAGCTCGCACACATGACGCGTGTACCAAAAGTACTACAAAAGTAAATCAAAAAAGTTGTTGGAGAGAAGACACGACTAGAGGGGATACTGATAGCTTGAGAGCGGAGCAAATGGCAAAAAACGGGTTTTGAAGATGCAGAAGACGAGTAAGTAGTTTTGGAAAAATGTACAAAAAAATATATACTAGAGATAAAGTACACGGCTACTGAGAAGAGAGAGGGTAATGGAGAAGAGAGCACGAGTAAAGAACAAATATTTAGTAGAGAACAGAGAGAAAGAGACTGCTTGGAGTCCTCAATACCTAACAGAGGAATGGCATCAGACACTTGGGGAAGTTTTTCAGCAACCAAATTGAGAAACACGGTTAATGACAGCAATATCGTTACTCCTATACAGATCATAAATAGTCCAAAATAGAGTTATGTACTCGAGAGCAAGGAGAGTATTTATTAGTTCTGAGTAAACGAGCCGTGGGCCATATGCCAGGCGGAAGCACCAGAGTTCGGCAGAGGCTAATAATTTATTCCTGGACAATATACAGTCTACTCCGGGTACTAAAATCAAACAAGGATCATTCTGTGCCCCAGAGCTAGAAGAGAAAGTATGTATAAGACTATGCACAAGGCACAACTTTCTCCGCGCTCTCTACAATGCCAGGAAGTGTGGGTCTATCTGACTGGTGGAGATAAAAAAAGAACGGCTCCATGTCTATTGTATGCTTATGATATCAAAAGTCAATATTTCAATACTACTTACAAGCTAAAGAATGGGTCTGGGCTTCACAGGACAAAGTTGTGTGAGAGATGGGATGATGGGGAAAAAGTTTGTTTTCTCCAAGAAAAGAAAATACGTACCATAACATTGTTCTACGGTAGGACAACTAGGATGAGAACATTGGTGTACTAGGTGTACTCTGTACATACTCGACTTTTCAGCCCAAAAAAAAAGAGTCACCATGTGACTCTGTGGGGAAAAATGTTCTCAACATTTTCATTTCTATAAGTTTACTTGTGGGGGTACTCGTTTGGAGATGGGGAGAAGGAACAGCAGCGAAGGGAGAAAATCACTATTTGTTTTTGAAACTATTTGTAAACAAAAGAGCCCCAAGTAGACTCCAAGTATGTGGCGAACATGAGAACGCTTTTATGTACGAGAATGGGAGAGATTTCCCAAGTATTTATTTAACTTTCACCCCCAGTACACCCAGGGAATGAGATCCACTCACAAACCAATGTGTACTTTGGTTAAAATCGGAAGAAAAAGCAAGTCCAGGGCTCTAAACAAAAAAAAACATCACCTGCCTCTCCTCTCATCTCAACTTGGATGGACTGACTTGACTATCACAAATTTAGTTTTAAGGTTAGTAGGCATTATACATTAGGTCCGCCTTTCTCCTATGGGAAATCCACCACTTGGTTATTGGTTAAGTTTTGAGTTCCCGCAGGGGTAAAAGGAAGGAAGTCTTGATTGACATAGGAAACCCTGTTTCTTGACTTGTTAATTAAAACTGATGGAGTGATTTGTGTGAGGCCTCCGAAGGGAAGGATGTGTACTTTCCACATACTTTTATTGAGAAGTGAAACGTGGTTTATAGTCATTGAGGCCTAGACACTATTAGTATTAGTACTTTATCATGTCAACTTAAGGGTTTCTTTGACGTAGGCCGCACAGTTTTCAGTTCATACAATGTCCAATAAGGTACAAGGACAACAGGCTTCCGTTGACGCTGAACTAAAATATGTACATGAATTGTCTGTGCTTTCTCAATCGCCGCTCACAGAACAATACGTCTGATTGGTATTTTAATATTATAGCATAATACGTTTTTGCCTTACCGCCAAGCATAACGTTAGTTTTGTTTAGCCAAAAACTCATTATGTGCTGCATTGGGTATGTTTGCGCCGTGACATTACAATCGGGGTCTTTTTGTCCTGTAACCTGTCCGTGAGTTCTGCGAAGTTTAGGCCTGTGACATTGTATGAAAAGAGAACAACAAGTAGGACTAATATTGTCTACAGTGGGGGGTTGACGGGTCGAAATAGTGTTTGTCGAAAGATAAG
Source organism: Ceratophysella denticulata (assembly GCA_034694925.1). Classification (NCBI taxonomy): domain Eukaryota; kingdom Metazoa; phylum Arthropoda; class Collembola; order Poduromorpha; family Hypogastruridae; genus Ceratophysella; species Ceratophysella denticulata. Next base: position 25,182 of record JAQFYT010000128.1, read on the forward strand.
GAAGTCAGCTTCGTTCTTGTCAAATGAAGGAAGATGAAGTCTCTCTGGTGATAGGAAGGAAGGCAAGGGTTGAGTGAGAGTGCGGGAGGTTGGGCTGCTGAGAGAGATTGGAGTGCGTGGCTGGGCTTTGGCGCGGTAGAAGACAATGCGCGCCCAGCCCATCCCTGTGAGGGACAGAGTGACACAGAGGTTCCCTGTCGTTTCGTCTTTAGTCGGTTGCTCTCCATGGGCACTACGAACTATATAACTTTGGTCTTTATCAATTATTTCTGTACCTAGATAAAAAGTCACAAGATTGTCCTATGTAAATATTGGAAAAATCTAACGGTCAAATTAAAACTCACCGAACTTGACCTGAGGAAGAACTCTACGGTTCTTGTCTAGTTAATCAGTTTTTGTTTAAGCCTCCTGTCTGCATTGAACAACCCCAAAACAACCAGGATAGAATGGCGTAGTCTCGACATGGGACAGATGGGCCAAAGAGTCGTCAAAGACCGAGAAGTCCCAGTCAGGAGCCATGTGTCAAGGAAGCCCAGGAATCCAGCCGAGCAAGATATCCAAATCTCCCTTTATACTTTTAGTCTGCATGACTGACTGGGTCTTCCTCCTTTTCTCTCAGTTCCTTTTCAAATAGCCTCGCACAAAAGGAAGAAGAAAGGAAGCTGGGAGGATAAGAAAAACATGTGGACTGGAGGTAGACTTGGTCAGGTCTCAGGCAGGACATACCCGTCTTCCCCTCCGGACTTCTTTCAACGAAGCAACGTGTCGACAGGCAGTCGGAAACTTTTTCTAACTGAAATTCTCACATTCTCAATTCCAAGTCACCTCGTCAGGCAGTTAGGATTGTCGAGGGGAAAGTTTGTCTACCACTTTCTCTCGGAAAATTCTCACTTAGGCCTTGACACGTTGACGGAGGTGTGTCAATTCAAATTCTCAAATGGGCAGCTCAGACTTTGAAACACCCTCATTTGTCTTTCGTTGAGATTGAGATTCCGAATCATTCGAGTTGCATTGGTTTTAAACTCCGACTTATTGGAAATCGTAGAAAACGTGGTCGGTGGGGAATGAATAAAATAAAATTGTCAGGCTGATTGTCGAAATGTCAGGTTATACCAATCACTGCAACACGGCTAAAAAGACAACACGACTATAGATTCGCTCTTTCAATTCAGTAACAAACGCTTCTTGCACTGACACCATCCAGAAGTGCGATGATGGGTCAGGAAAACGAAAGACACGGAAACAGTTAGACACCACTACGGTTTCACAACACTACTCTGGGCTCTCTGCGGAGGTTTTAGTTTTCTCCCATAACTTTTAATTTACGTTGAATTGAGTAAGGGAATTACCAATTAAGGGCACAGCATCGGAAGTGGAAGGCATTTTTTCAGCGACTAAGTTGAGAAAGACGGTAAGTGAGAGCAATATCGTTACGCCTATAAATCAGTGTTATGCAATTAGGACAAAAAAATCAAAAATTAGTTCAGTTCCAATAGTATCTATAGAATGTGCTCAGAGACGTTAGTAAAACTGCTCTATTTCCTAAGTATTGACTCAAGTAGCTCCAATAACTTATTTTACTGGGATATTAAGGGTTAAATATTTCAATTGGTCCAGCCCGTAAAATGGGAGGATAAAAGTCAATGGAAACCTGAGTTGTGTTTTATAGGCTTCACTAAAAAATCGGATTTGAGCCAAAAAGCTCATTACAACTGTTGACGATGACATCGTATATCATGTTAAAAATGCTGGTTCAGCTCCCTTGTTCGGCTGTTCTTACTTTTATTAGTACGATGATATAAAAAAGTATGTTTTTTTTTCTTGGAAGGGAGAAATATAAGGTTCTTACTTCAAATACTACCTGTAGGTACTCTACGAGTTAGAGCCCTGTTGAGAGGACTCCTCTCCGAAATTTCTGCACCTATTAATCAACCTCTTAGTTTATGTTTATTACTCCGAGCTAACGACGTCGTTTGCCCAGAAACGCATTTAATAAAAGTCATTCCAATTATTAACATCCCTACATTATGGGGAAATGATAGTCTTGTTTCTCTATTAGGATTTCCTAGAGTGAGTTTTGTGACTGAGTCTCTTAATGAGACTCCATTAGAGCGGAGAGATTGGTGGCAGAGAAGAGCAGTGACTTTCTATACATAGGAACTTACCTAGTGTTAGTTTTTCTCCCGAGTCGGGAGGGAGGGTGAAGCCCAGGAGGGCCATTGAGGAGATTAGAACGCAGGGAACGATTAAATTAAAGAAATAATACAAAGTTCGTCGTCTGATTTGGATGGTATAGGTGATGCTCACATATGGTTCTGGACAGCATGTGTAGTGAATTACGTCTCTCACCCCGGGCATTCCTGCAATTCAGAAATTTCATTAACTCCCCGCTCAGCATTGTATGGATTTATAACTGGTCTCTAATCTATCAAAATAGAGACTTATTGCACTGATCACTAATTGCCTGAGCTTTGTCATTATCAAGGTCTGATCTATCAGATCCCTGTAGCGAAGGAAAGGTTGTTTCAGTGCAAACTCTACTCTATATCTTGACGAAGCGGAATCGAGGAAACGTGGTGCGGAATGTGCCAGTTGCATTCGGTAGAAACGTCCGCGGCAAAAAAGGCTCACTAATTGTATTCAGCGTATGTGAAAACATTTATACAATGTTCTTACATGCGTTTGCAATACGATTCCTTCAAAAATGATGTCATGACCACAGCTGACCTTTACTAATAATGGTAGATTTGGTACCAAGAGAGTTCTAACCTAACCTAACAAGTATTAACAATTTAACAAAGTGGGACGACTGTTGTAATTGTTTCGACAGAAAAACTAAACGAAATGCCTGCTTAGCGAACACCGATTGCAATTGAAACGAGCAATATGGAGACGCTCCAATAGATCTTCTCGTGCAAATTTTCGGTGGATTTCAACGCTAAGTGCTGTTCTAAAAGCTCGGTTTGCGGATCATTAGTTTAAGGATTCAGCAATTTGCCCATGATTCTATTAAAGATAAGTTTCTCAATTAGAAAACCCGAAAGAAGACATTAGATTCATTAGAATTCCATTGACGTCGACAACCAATACATACGTCTTTTAGGATAACATCTCGGTTCTAACTCGTCTGAAAACGACAAAAGAAATAGGTTTCCTCCAATACGCCTCAAAATCTTGAACTGAGATTGAGGAACCCAACCCAGAATGAGTTACTCTCTGTCTTCCCAATCGCCATTCCTACGACGTTTCACGTTAGTGTAACAAATAGGGGGCTGGGTCTCGGAGTTCCTCCTCCATTGGAATGGTAATGGGTACGGGGGAAAGTTTAATATTGTTTTATTTAGTCTAGACCTACCCGGATAGAGTTCAAGATGAAGATTACCCAAAGGGAAATACAGACGGTGAGAGAGCATTAAGGTTTGAATGTAATATAAGGATATCTCATAAAAAGTACGCTGATGCATGACGTCGAGGTCAATTTCCGTAAAACCATTTGAAAAGGAAAATCCGGGCTCTTTTTTTTGCTCTGAAGAGCGGAGAGAGAGGAAAAGTAATAGATGTAACCTAAGGTGGATGATTTGGAAGTAAACTAAGTAAAAGCTTTCAACCATCAGCATTTTTTCTCCTTTTGCCCTCAGCAGTAGTCTCTTTAGATGCAAGGACACGGGAGAGGAACAGCAGTGCCAACTCTATAGGTACAGATGTAGTAGGTCTTCGGTGCGTGGAGCTCGGAATAAAAGAAATGACTCTGGGTTACCTTATATTAAAACGGAGCACTTTGTCTGCTCAATGACGACGTCTGCCTACCTAAGGTAGGTACTATATAAGAACCCATACTGCTCCTATCCATCCATCATATTTCATTTTTATTGATTTGAAAGGTAAAACGATTTTTAAATTCCTTTCCTCCCAACCAGTCTTTACTAAGTTAAAGTGGCACGGATTGCATATGTGCACTACGTCATTTTCGGAGCTGCTATAACTCTGTTAGGTTAGGTCTTGAAGAGCCAGGTTAGGGTGTGCCGTGTAAAGTTAGATTATAAACACTATAAAACTTGAGCTGACTATTTGAGACCTAACCCAACCAAATCTAGACAGCTACAAAGTTTGCGTAGACCACAGATTAAATGCGTATCCTTGAAGCTGCTCGAGAGAGAAAGTGGCTGGGAGAAAGTTTGAAGACTCTTCCTTTGAAAAATTATAAATTTTTATGACGGCTCTCCAAATCTTGGCATACCTAATAACTCCCATTCTCCATTGGCTATGTAACTTGTGAGATCTCCACCGTCTTCATCTTTCATCGTCAGGTCGACCTGAAAAGGAATTGATGGGAATTAAACTCCAAAAGCTTCCAATGACAGGGTTGAGTAAGCATAATAAAACTTCAAAGGAAGAGCTCTACACACACACATACACATACTTTGTGACTCTTGGACACTCAGGGAAACTGGGGATACCAGGGTACAAACGGGAGAAGATTGGAAATGCTAATGTGTGTATGTATGTTTGTTCGTGTTAGGGAATTGATGCAGAAGAGAATGTGGCCACATACCTGGTCCCCATCATACGTCCAACTCCCAAACTTCATAGCACACTTCTGATCATCAAAGGGAAACCACGTGATATCAATTTTACACGTGCTTTTGAAGATTCCTGGTGGAACGTAAAGGCAACTCCCATTATATCTTACCACTATGTTCGTGGGAAAGGCTCCATCAAACCCTTCGTCGGCACTGCAGAAGTCCAAACAAAAGAAACTTGTTCGCATGAGGGAGTCATTCATTTGATTAAACTTAATTTCCACATTTCAGGACTCTCACATCTCACACAATGACTTTCAATTAGCGCTGCCTTTGTTATCTGAAACGGACCTGAGTAGCTGAGCCTTAATTCTATAATTTAGTGTAATCAAGTCCTTAGTAATCATTACCAATCCTTAATCTACGTTCCAGATGCAAATAGACTTCCATGAATTAGGTAGTATATACACCATACTAGTAAATAGGCTAAAGACTACAGGTGTGAGTATTTTTCAGTCGGACAGCTGCATTACGTCGTTATTGATAACAGTATTTTCGATTTGGCTAGGAATTACTTTTTGGGCCATTTGAATTTAAAAATAGGTTTTGAGAACGTTAAACCTTACCGGAGTAGAGTATATGGAGAAATGCATATTAAGGGATCTAATTTTGAATGTAAAAGATTCAACAGGGTGACATTGATGAATGGGGCGGGTGCGGGGGAATCCAGAGCGGGATCATTCTTTATCCATTTCAATCCAGCGGCAGAGCGGAGCTTAATTGGTATTGTGTTTTCTAAGGTTAGTTTAAGTCCATGCCATGTCAAGACTCAAGAAGTCCCTGACTAATGGACTGAGAGAGAGAGAATAAAAAGGCCTAACTATAGATGTTGACAAATGATTCCATGGTTCTTAAACACGAAAGTAATGCATTCTGAATACCAAACCGCCTCTTTTGTGCTATAATGCTATCCTATACCCAATTGCTCAATATTTATTGCTCTCCAAAACGCCTATTTAGACCTCACGCCTCTTAATAACCGCCCAGAATTCGAGAAACCACTTAAAGAAACAACAGGTTGGGCCAAGAACAAGAACCTACGTTTAACTCGACTGTCGTGCACCATAAATGTTATATACAGGCGATGAGAGAAAGCTATATTGCACACTTGTATGTATGCATCCTTAAACTCAATTTCTTACCTGTTATACATTAATATGTCCGGACGCCATAGCTTAATAGGATTTATACGTATGTTGTCTACCTCCGCGTAATCACTGATGTTCCAAACTAAGTTGTAATCATTCCAGAGCTAAAAGTTCAAAATAATGGAATTAAAATACAATCCAGCCAGAAGACGAGGTTATAAACTTAACTTGATAACAGTGTCAACATATTAACCCAAAAGTTAAAGAAAGAACATAAGAACATAAACTTTTGTCTAGGCAAGAACAAAGCCCGTAAATACAAGAGGAGACTGTTGAAAACTCAATGAAAACTGCTCCAACTCAAGCCGACCACGGATCAATCATTGTTCAAGATTTTGAGTTGACTTTAAGTTAATTTATTCATGCTTGAGCTCCGTCTAGAAATGCTCTTTGGGAAGACGGGGGTTGAAGAAAAGGAGCTCATTCTCTGTCTTGAGTTTTGTAAGGAGCTGGAATATGATTACAAAGGCGGAAATCGCAGTTTGGGAAGTCTCTCGACTTCTGTAGTTTATTTATCAAGATAGGATATTCCGGTATAGTTATAGTAGGCGATCCCGTGATCGCATAAATGTCTTCTATAAAACCTTGTTTTAGACTAGTACAGTTATGTTATGAAATTGTATATGTTCAGGAGATCGTCTACTCTGTGCTTTCTCCACTGCAGTCCCTATCCTGTTAGTTCTCCCTCAGTCAGGAGATAATTTAAATTCAAGTCGGAACTGTATATTCCAGAATCTAGAAACGAGACTTTCTTCTTCTCGCTCCGCTACTTTCTCTCTAACCCCCGACCACCACTCTCTTAATGGGCACTAAATAAGTGCATGGAGAGAGAGAGCCAGGGACGCACTTCATGGATCAAAGTGTGAGAAGGACACTGCGTTCGAGAAATGAAACAAAGGGAAAAGCCGAAGTTCAGGGCTTCCTTCACCCGCCAAAATTCAAAGAGCAAATCTAGATATTAACTAAACCTTATTGCGTCCGCTGTGTGGTCCCGGGGTCACATGCGTTTTTCTAACTTAAACTTCACCGTTGTGTTGTTAGGCGGAAGAAAGTTCAGAAAAACGTATGTGACCCCGGGACTGTACGCTCTATCCATCCTACTTAGCCATTACTAGGGACTAGGATCAAAGAAACCAGGAGCACTTACTAAATTCAACCAGATATTCGTGGTGAGGATTCTGTAAGGAATAAGAAATCCAGAAGTGAGTCTCTGAAGTTAAATAAATACTGCATAAGAACAAAGATTTTGAAACTACTTACTGATCTTTCTCATTCTGGTCATTCCAGAGCCGGAAGAAGGAACATGAGGAAAAGAAAATAAATAAATATTCCATTAAATAAATTACATTAACTATTCAAACACGAATCAAGGCAACAGTCTTGTAAACACCAGGTCAGGGCTATCTTGAAGAAACGTGCGGTTGGATTACAAGTTTCAGCGGACTGATAATGCTTGGATGGCATCTTGGATAAGATGCATTTAATATTGTTTTAGCGCACATAATAAGCTGAACTTCTGAATGGAGCTGGGTGGAAGGAATCTTTTGGTCATATTTCATAATTATGCGGTTAGACAAAAGAAGGGGTGTCTAGTAGTCTCTAGATTAGACTATTTGCACAGTGAATAAATGAGATAATGTCTGTGTCTGAGGAGAGAAAGTATACACTTTCCTTTGTACTTCCAGTCAGCAGGCTGGGGGTAGAAGAAAACATTAACTCCCGAAGAGCCCGTGTAACCTCAGAGCATTTTTCAGTGGAACGGGTGAGGACAATGAGGTCTCACTTGGCCTACTACGAAGGTTTATCTGGTGGCAAGGCACCGTCAAGCTATAGATTCCACAAATATTATTTTTCTCGCCTCACGCCCTTCTTCTCAATCTAAAACGTGAACAGAGACCCGTTCCTTTGATCTTCAGCCGAGCGGGAGGCGGGATGTTGACACAAGTATACTCAATTCCCGAACTGACTGGTATTAACATATTCGGTGCTCTTAAAATTAGGAATATTATTACTAAAGGAGGCAGACTCTTACCACATCAATAATTTGCATGAGCGTAAGGCCAAAACTGACGTGTAGAGTCTCATTCTCATTGGCAACAGGGCGTTCCAAAAGGTTGTACCGAGGTGGTTGGTTGTTTTGACCCGGGCCGAGTAAGTAGTCCAGAAGACGCTTTTCACCGTCTCCTCCATTGACACCTGGGAAACAGAAATCCAGAGCAACTAATGAGGACTCTGATGAGCAAAATACTTTCACCCAAATGCCTATATATACACTTCCGTCAATCTCGTTCATTTGAATAATGAAGCTCAACTCGCTCCCTTTCTTTGACTCCATTGCGCACTGGATATATATTTATGACAATATGCGGTCAACACAAAATTTAGAGCTGAAGAACCTTGCTCAAATTAGGTTGAAAAGCTTCAGATTGGGTTACGCTTGATTAGTTTAAGTTATCCTTTGAGTCTAAAATAACCTGATATTTTGAAACCTAAACTGAATAAGAGTAATTACAGTTCCAAAGCTCGCACAGGCCGCATATGCAATTGACTTGTACAGTAGATGCGAATCAATAGGAGGCTAAGGAGTCGGAATTTCAATGAAATTGGACTCGAGCCGACTTTAATTTGTCAGGAAATTTTTTTATACTTCCGTAGTTCTGATGAACCGTCTTCCCTTCTATTGTGTACAAATACATATTTTTTGAACAATGCAACTGAAGGGGCCTCGTGCGCTTTTATTTCTCTTCCGGCTGCCACTCTGGGATTTCATATAAAAGAAAGTAACATATAGTTCTTTTTCCTGTTTCCTCTTTTACGAGCTTATGGAAAGGCCGTATGTTTCTGTTAATGATCTTCATAGAGTATCACTTTCACGTCTTGAGCTCAGGATATAAAAGAAGTGATAGTGCACGAGATGGTTTCAAAATCTCGGAGTATAAACAATGAAGTTGAAAGTGCCAATAGTAATATATGTAGAGACTCGAAACAAGAGAATCGTAAATGTTAGGAGGGGCTAAACACTGTGTTATTAGCCCATTAATAAGTTCACAACCAGCCTCACTTCAGTGAACCAACTGCAGATGCAGAACAGGGTATTAAAACGTAAATATCCACTCAACCAGCTCTGAATTAACTAGGGCGTAAATAATTTATGGAGGCTGTACTACAAGTTTACAGTTACGGTAGTAAAACATGTATCGAGATTTTTGGAAATTTCATCAAGTTTGTGTCACTTTCGCCTTTGTTTGTACGCTTACTCGGTCGCATGTCGTTTCTTAGATGATGACACCGTAAAAGGTTACAGCTGTTCAGGATTTTTAGCACTTGTTGTGGATCCATACTCAAACTGCAGGAATATATGGGCTAATCAGTCCTCTCGACGTCTAAAGCGTCATCAGTATCTTAATATCGCCTAACCAGTATCTCTGAGGTTCTTTAATAATGCTTTCTGAGACATGCTTCTAGTTCGTGTTCGAAATAACACTGTGTAGGTACTGCGTTCAGGCTACAAGTAATCTTTAGACTCTGAGTCCTGCAAGTAGTAAGTGTTTATAGTGGCGGTGGCAACTAAGTATTTAAGAGTTTGTTCTGCACTTAATGGGATTGGTAGGAAAATGCGGTTACCAATATCTCTCGTCTCCACCTTGTGTTAATGGGTCTAGCAGCTGAGCGTCTCCAGAGACCCCATCCACTTATCCCTGTTTAATATTAACGCCTGCCTATCACACGAGTTTATGACTTGTTACTTGGTAATCAAATACTCATCAAGCCGGATTTCCATATTCAAACTTGATTCACTGTAATAAAGGCGCTCTCAATTCTCAATACTACTTGCATTCCACAATTTGTATTATGCATGAACTTTGTCTCCACAGCTTGAATAAAGCCGTGAATCGGTAAACACGAGTCGTTTCATCATGCTATAACACGGAACATGGATATTGTAATGTATGTGTAATGCTACTTCGATTCATTCCTCCGTGTACTGAATGATATGAAACGAAAGAGGAATAATGGCAGAGCCAGAATAATGTTTGCTGAACAACTATGTACATAGAAATATAAGTCTATTTGGGGTCCAAAATATTCTAAATGGCCAACTGTGCCATTTCCACTATCTCCCGTCTTCGTCGTCTCCTGTTTTAGATTCAAATTCTTGGAGGAGACAGTGAAGTGGGCTCTAGGAGAAAGTAAAAAAAGACTCCCTGCCGCGTTCGGAGTTTTGATTGATTGATGAGCTTTTATTATAGTGTCAAAATAAGATCAGTTTTCTTA